>BMAV01028207.1:94241-115961 GCA_019973955.1 Trichonephila inaurata madagascariensis
CTGCTTACATACTCGCCACGAATTTGGTATCGTTGTTCGCCTATTCGCCGAAACACTGGCGGGGGAGTATGTGGCGGTGGATATCTATATGAACCAGTACCAACATCACGCGATGACGATCATTTTGGCGTGATTGGTTACGTACTTGCGTTCGCGGAACGGAAGGTACCCAGAACGAACCTTCCTCCTTCAATCTCATTTCTTCTTCCAAAGGTATTCTTTCGTTCATTCTTCGGCCTTTCCTCCCACTGCTTTGGCTTCCTCCTCAGCCTTGAGTCTGGACTGCTCCCCAGCCTTGAGTCTGGTCTCCTCCACAACCTTGAGTCTGGTCTCTTCCTTAGCCTTGAATCTAGCCTCGTCCTCTGTTTTCCGTCTTGCTTCTATTCTGGCTAATTCCAATTCTTGTTTTCGCTCCAGGCGGCATTCTTCTGCTCTCTTCTATTTCCTCTCTATACTTTTCTATTTTCGTTCTATGTTCCTCTTCTCTTTTTCTACGCTTTTCTTCCTCCATCGTAGTGTCTAAGAAATCACAGACGAATTCTTCATCTTCTAAGTACGCTTTACATGGCAACAATTTCTGCTTCAACTCCAGAATTCCCAGATCAGAGTCAACGGTTTTTCCCATTTCACGCAAAGCAGTTATCAAATCTTCTTTTATCGCGTTTTCAAACATTTTTCCTTTTTCTCTGCTTCTCGAACAAGGGAGCGTGTTGTAATAACTTTATTACTTTCTTAATTACTTCTCAAATAAATCAATACAAACATAATTAAATCAACTCAAACAATTATCTTGATTAAATACAATAATCAAATAAAAATCAAACTACAATATCTGCCTTGTTAAAACACTCTCAAGAAACTCTTATTCTTCTCTTTTACAGCAGACCACGCCAAAGCGTCGATCTCACCGAAATAATTCCATTTCCTTCGGCCCACAACAGTTCAGCACTTCCCGCCTCCAAAAACAACAAGGGACCGTCTCTCTTCCCTGGCCGTACTCTCCAGGGTCAAAAAAACCCCTCCCTAAAAAACACTGTAACCCCTCCGAAATCGCGCCAACAATAATCTCAGACATTACAATACACCAGTACTGATTTAAAGAATTCTATAAAGTTACACACAAAATTATAAATATTCATTAATTACCTTTTAAATTCCTTGGCTTCTATAATGCATTGAAGTGTAAGAATTTTGAAGAATTATAATAGTAAATTATTTTGTTGCAGTATACACTATATGAAATGAAATACAACAATTGTCACCTACTTCTTTTCATGTTCCCAAGATAATAACTAATGATTAACTGATTATTTTAATTCTATTAATGTCATTTTAAACTATATTGTAAATGAAATTTGTTATACCATAAACCATACTATCTTTAATTGACAAAATTCCTTTAATTAATTTTCCCTCTAATGAAATTAAAGAATTAAAATTTCTTAATTTTTCCCAATTTAAACTGAAAGAACCAATTAAGGCATTTTCTTAGATTTTCCATGTTTATTTTCTAAAATTGTTTGGTGCTGTGAATACTTGCTTCTGCTACAATTCCCAGTTGATCTTCAAACTGATAATCTTTAACTTTTTAAAAATAAAATTTAAAATCACTCACAATTATCAAAAGACATTCTTTATTGAAACCAAAATTTGTTTGGTTATAATACATAGTATTACAAACAGTACTTTTTTAATATATACATAAATCTTTTAAAAAGAATCTTAGGCCATTATTGTCTCTTTATGAAAATTAATAACTGTTGGTATATTTTCAAAATATTAAATTGAATATATGTAAGAAAATACAAGGAATCTTAAGAAAAAATTCAAATTTGTTTTATTGGAATAAAAAAAAATCAACTTTTATTTCAAGGCTAATTAATGAAACACAGAATTATAAATAATTAAGCTAAAAAATAAAATTTCTTCACATTTTCCAAAAACTATTAATTGGTGTATTAATAAAATTTCAAGTTATAAAATATGATCATAAATGACTTAAAATTGAAAAAGAAACCTATTTGTATTTTTCAAACAAAAAATATATTAAGATATGATTTTTCATGTTACTAATATTTTTATTTACAATATAGTGGAAAAGTTCTGTTTACGTACCTCTCAGATACATATGTGATATATGCTTTCATTTCTGAAGTTAAGAATTCAGAGAAGCTTCTACACTTAATTTATCATAATGATTAAAGTATTTTTAATATTAGAAAAATATTCAATTGTCTATTTTCTTTAAATAAGAAAACTAGGTAAAAAAAAATTTCTACAATTTTACAACCAGGGAAAAAATTTTTTAGAATTATTACAGACTAATTTATAATAGTTGAATTAAATTACATAGATTTCCTACAAACAAATTAAAAAGGAGAGAAAAAAAGTGTTTCAATAATTAGCCACACAGATTCAAAATTGCAGATAATAAGGTGAAAAAAATTGACTTTTTACTGCATTGTTTACATTTCCGGCACTTTCCACAAAAAATTTACACTGCTTTGAAAAGTTAAAAACTTTCAGAGGATATTGCTGGCTCAAATTAAGAGAGAGGGTGTAGGTTTCTTTCCTGGCCATGCTTCCTTTGCATATTTCTTTTTCTTTGGTTCCTGAGAAGCATTAGTTTCATTGGCAGCAGTGGGATTAGGCACAGTCAAAGCATAATCTGAAACAACTTCAGGTGGTTCTAAGTCAATATCTGGAGCAGGATTAGGTAGATGTAAACCGAGTTTTACTGAAAGTGATGGAGTAAATAAAGTACTGATGGTTCCATGTCCAGAATCTGAACGATGAATGTCACTGACTGTATGAAATGACTGAACCATTCTTTTACTAGAGTTTGATGATAGCCCACTACCAAATAGATTAGATGTTTCTTCCCGCTGTCTCTATAAATGAGAAATTTGACATTAGAACACAAATTTGTATACTTTAAATAAGGCACAGGATAATTTGTTACTAAAAAAATACTGACTCAATTATCTTTAACATAAAATTTTACAGCATCAACGTAACATTTTGAAATGCAAAATTCAAATTCATAAAAAAACCTGATAAGTTATATTTTGTTCTGAAGAAAATTTTAAAAAATCATTCTTTAGGATACTGTATTTACTCAAATCTAAGCCACACCTAAAATTCTCAACAAAAATTTGTGAAAAAAGGTTTATTAATATCTGATACTTACAAAATTTTTTTAAAAAATTGAAATGAGAACTTTTAAGATATGAATAATTACAGCCGGACCTCTACATAATGAAGTTGCTAAATCCTGAAAAAAAGTTCATCATATGGAAAATTTTCTATATAGAGGTTCATCTTTTTCAATTTTCTTTATAAACCACATAAAAAATATTTTAAATTTATAAACACTATATATTAAAAAAAGTAATTGTTTACACCTTTTAGTGAATTAATATATATTTATTTTATGTATCTTGCCTATCAAAAAAGAAAAATTGCAAGGAAACTTTTTTGACGCTTTTATCCACTTCCTGAAGAATTAAATTTTTTTCTTTGATGCTTAAACACTTACATTTTGACATTTTCGAGATACTAGAAACGAAGTTACCAGGATGGCTGATCAACAAATGAACGGAGATTAGTTAAAGGACACGGGAACACAAGACAACTCCACCGAGGGTGAAGGGGATATCAAAGATGTTTCTAGCGAACTAGCCAATGAGGGCTAAAGGTTGCACTTCTTGGGTGAAACGCTGAGAATTCTATTGCTCTCGGCGAGTTGGGCACTTAATAAAACCAGTTTAAGATTTATGACCACCATAAAATGTGTAATAAGATAGAATAATTTGAAATGTCGAGAAATACTTTAAAAGTAGAGAGAGAAAAAACTGAATTACAAGAAAAAAAGTTCGTTATATAAAAAATGGACTTCGCTATTGGGAAGTTATTTTATGAAGAAAAATGTGAAATGTTCTTGGTTCCATGAAAAAGTTTGCTATATAGAAAAATTCGCAATATAGAAGTTTGTTATATGGAGGTTCAACTGTAATTTATTTTAACTGTGTTCAAAACTTTTAAATACATCAATGAACATGTAATTGCTATAAACGTCAGAATTATGTTTCATCCCATGAACTTTTCTGCCTTCGATTCTAAGTCGCACCCGATTTACAACAGCATTAATACTGGAAAAAAAGTGAGGATTAGATTTGAATAGATACAGTAATTGAAAAAAAAACTTTTATAGCACAATTATGAGCCTCACATATAGTTTATAAAAGCTATAAATTAATTAACATGCATATCAAAATACTTACCTTATTTGGAATAATAGCAGATTGAACTAAATTCCTGAAGCGTCCAATTGTCGGATCAATATCCTCTGTGAAATACAATACACATCATGTACAATAAAATTTTACTAAACATATACCACATTAAAGTATTTTAAAAATAAATCACTATTTGCTTACCAGGGTTAATGATTTCTTCTTCAGTGCTAAATCTAACAGAAATAGATTTTCTTTTTCTATTAGATGGCTTAATTTCTTCATCTGTAATGCCTAACATTGTAATTCTTCTGTTGTGCGCTGTGTTGAACTCTGTTAAGTTCTATAAAAAAATTTTAATTTGTTCGTTAAACAAGAAGAAATTCATTAATAAAAGTTATTTTAATGAAAAAATTTACATTTAATATTCTTTCTGTAATTTTATAAAATTCGATTTTAAGATCTTAAAATAAGGAGAACATAAATATTTTAAATAATTTATACCTGAAAATTTACCAAATTCATTTAATTACAACTACAACTTTAATTTAAGACTGATAATTAATTTCTAAGCCCAGTGGCTGAGAGGTTAGTGCATTGCACTTCCACACCACAGGTTTGAGGCTCAAACCCCAAGCTGAGCAAGGTTGACTCAGCCTTTCATCCTTTCAGTGGGTCGATAAATGAGTACCAAGCTTGCTTGGGAACTTAACACTGAGGGTTTCATGTCACACTAACTTCCTGACCGGAACATCTGCTCATGCACCTCAGGGCCCAAGGTCGCGTATACTGAGTTGGGCACAGTAGACCTTGGCCGTAATGGGCTGTTGCATCACTGAGTTAATTAATTTCTATTCCTCCACTTCCATCATTACTCTTTCTACCATAAAATCAAACTGTTGTCAATATTACATCTGACTTTTCTTTTCATTATATATTTATGATTCATTAGTGTTTTTATAATATAGAACAAACAAAAAAAATTCCTGAATCCTAACATTAGCTAATTTAAATTTTAAACTATCACACTAGAACAAGTTCTGGAATTAATCAGTCACAAACAATGGTATCAACTAGCTATACTCAGCTAATAATAATGAATATGAACATTACAACATTAATATTGCACTCTAACTTGGTGTTATGTAAAAAGTATATTATACCATTTATTTATTTTTTGAATAAATCTGATATAAAATATAATCCATGGATGATCAATCCAAATGACCTTCCTTGCAGGCCACTTCAGAAAAACATTATAATCCCATGGGCCACATATCTTTACTATATAATATTTATTATATTAGATTTGGAACCATTACAAACATTTATCGGAGTAAAAATTTTTAAAAAAATGAACTATTATTGTTTTTATGTATACAAACATAGATAATTTAAAAATAATGTAACTATCAAATATGCCTAGCTTTAGCAATAAGCATCATGATAAAGTTACAAGAATCAAGCATGATGCTGCTGGGGGTCACTGCAATGCTGTTCACTTCTAAGTATGTATAAAAACAGAAGAAACATAATAAAACAGAAACAGTTATAGGATATATTTGTAACAAAACACTATACTAAAAACCAAAATATTGCACAAAAAATCATATTTTGTAAAGTTGTAATGAATCTTGTGGGCTGCAAATTTATTCAAGGCGAGTTGCAGGTTTTTTACCCCTGATATAACTCATGTTTCATTCCCTGTATTACAATCTAAAATCCCATTTAACCTTGCCCAAATGGTGCATGCATAAATAATTTCAAAATACTTAAGACTCGATACAATTAACTGATTTAAGTGTTATAGCAACATTGAAGATATTTTAATATAATTTTCCTCATTATGAATATGTGTTCCGAGTTTGAGGCATGTTCTATTATATTATGTATAGTAATTATGGTATTTAGGTAGCCATGAATAAAAATTTACAGCCAGTGGTGTTTCTGTTGATTTCTAAATCGTTACCTTTCAATTTCCTTTCGCCTTAATGAATTGATATTCTACACTAAAAAAATTCCTGCTTTTCTCTTTTAGAATCAGTCATTTAAAAAATAAAATGTCAAAAACTTTTTTTTTATGATTTTTCAAAGAATATTCAAAATTTTAATTAGACATTTAATAACTTCGTCATTTACGAAAATAATTTACCGAAATTTTTTTTTGAGTGTAGAACAATATTATCCGTATTCTGTACAAAGATTGAAAAAATTATTTTAATATAACTTTCCTCATTATGAATATGTGTTCCGAGTTTCAGGCCTGTTTTATTATGTTATGTATAGTAATTGTGTGATATTTAGGTTGCCATGAATACAAATTTGCAGCCAGTAGTGTTTCTGTTGAATCATGCACTTGAATTCTGGTGCTACTAAAGAATTGTAACTAAGAGCTGATGCACATTAAATCTGTCCAAGCTCAAAGTCCTCATATTAGTATGGTGTGGAAGTTAGGAAGGGGTACCTATTTAGGTACCATCTTCATTCCTTGACCAAGGTTCAGAATTATGAGGTATGTTACAATAGCCCTCATATTGCTTCAAAGTACGACTAAATAAACAATCAACTGATGAATTTGGAAAAAATAAATTTAAACACAAACACTGCTTTTTGATAATATAGATTATAAAATCTTGATTCTTATTTTTAAAAAATAATGATTTAATGCCCCAATCAGTTTTATCCTAAATTAACATTTATAGTTACAATCTTATTTATAAGGAGAGTATACACATAAAGAAAATTTAATATGGATGTTAAAATTTTATGTTATGTAGTTCTGGGGTCACATTTCAAGAAAAGTATTTGGGACCATGTTTATCAGTTCATATTGTTTCAACGAAAATTTAGTGTTAATCTAGTAGCTTTAGCTTATAAATTTTGATGCAAGAGTTCACAAATTATTCCACTGTTGAATAATTTCCAGTATTTAAAAATTTGTATATGATACAAAGTATAAAAATCATTTTCTTTTCTTCCATCTCACAAGTCTCAGGAATTATAGCAAAAATATTAATTTTTTTTTAAAATTTATTTATAAACTTTAATTTCAATGTTAGCATGAACCAACATTTTCACAAACCTACTGCATTGAAATAGTTCTAAAAATACTGTTCTGAATGTTTATTAAATATTTTTTTAAGGCACTTTTGCAAGAATTCCTTTCAAGACATATTTAGGAAGGATTTCATCCCTAATATTTTAATACTGTTAACAGAAAGGAAGGAAAAAAATCATACATCTAATTCTGTTTCTGATTCTGGGAGTCCCAGAAGTCCACCTTCCAATTCATCAGATTTTTTTTCATGGTCATCTGATGTGGTTCTACCAGCTTTCTGGGGTCGTTCTCTTAAAATGTACATGCGTGTTGATGCTCCAAAATGAAATTTGCTATCCACCGGAAGTTGTGTGGGTTTATGAGCTTCCAATCGGATGCTACCAATGTAAGTTCCATGAGCTAAATGGGTAAAGAGAAATATCAAGCATAACATAATTTTTATCTGTTTTTTTTTTCAATAAATCATAAAAAATAATTTGAAAAATCATTATTTTCTAAATAACTCTTAAGCAAGGTGTTTATGTGCCAGAAATATTTTTTAGAAATATTTAATTATCTAAAATAAATCTTTTATAAAGAGATTATTGCATAATTACAATCCCCTTTTGTGTATGATAGTGATTCTCACACTAAACCATTATGCTGTAACACTTCTGCGTGCTGTCAAATTTTTTAAAAATTATTAATTATACTCAGAGAAAAAAATAAAATCTGGAACAGAATCATTTGACTGTTTTATAGAAATAAACTAACGGTTTACTATTTATCTTGTCCTTTAGTGCAGCAGTTCTTTAACTATGGTTCACAGACCTCTGGTGGTTTCCAGTGAGTACGCGAAGATCTCTCATTTAGTGTTACGATTTCCCTTTTACAGACTCTGAAAGGCCACATGGAAAAATCGAAAGATGTGCCATCCTAGAGTAGATTAGTAAATTGCCACAATAAAAAAACTATACTATACTAGAGCATGTATTTCAATTCAAAAATATTAATTCAGTTATTTTTTTGTTGTTGTTGTTTTTTCTTTCGTAACAACAGAGATTAGATGTTTACTGTTTTCTTAAAGGCAAAATAGTCTATACATAAGCAGCAGAGGCAGTCTTAAGATTATTGAGGAACATTTAAATCACTCAGCAATGTCTTGGGAACCAGGGAGGGGTGTACAAAATCTTAGAGGTTTGCAATGTCAAGCTGATACATTAAGGGGGGGCCTTGATAATTGAAAGTTTTCGAACTGCTGCTTTAGTAGACAGATGGAAGCACATCAAGTCAAACTTATCAGATCATGTGCTCCACCCAACAAGAAATTGTCTCTGCTGGATTTGAAATTCAACTACTATATTGGAATCAATTATATATTCTCAGACATTTTTATTTAATAAATTTTCAATTTAAAAAAGTCTGAAATAATCATTGTAGTTGTTTAAAGTAGTAGAACAAAAAAATGAATAAAAAATAAAGAAAATATTATAAATGCAAATTTATAAAATACATCTCTAATTTAATAGGCCGTTTGTTACAATTTTCTACATTTTATTTGTATGAATTTCGATTTTCAGCATTAAAAATGCAAAAAAAAGATCGAGATTTTTAAATGCAGATGACAAAATGAGAGTGGCATTTTCATTTTTACGAAAAAACATCAATAAAATTATCAAAAATCACCAAGCTCAAATTTTGCATTAAATGTGTATTCTTATAAATAATTTGTAAGTAATTACTCAATAAACAATTTCTTGTCTTTGTTGTACATATTATTTTATTTAACATTGAAAACTATTACCATAAACTATTTTACATAGTGTATTACAGATAAGTAAAAAATTTTTAAACTTATTTTATTGTTAGTGTGCCATCAAATTTTGAAATTGTTAAAAGTGTGCTGCAAAAACAAAACAGATTGAGAATCCCTGGTGTATGATTATGTTTTTCTGCTTCAGAATATTTGTCTATTGCTTTTACAATAAAAAAATTTAACATGGTCAAAAAATCCAACACAGAAATTATCTTAAAAAAATCACAACAATAAGCTCTACAAAATAATTTTAAAAAGCCCAATACCATTTAATTTTTAACAAAATATAATGAATTCCCAAGTATTAGAAAAAATTTATACCATTTAAGTTTGATGTGAAGATATGCATACAACTATAATTTTGATTGAATATAGAACTGCTGTTTAAAAACAAAATTAAACATTTGATCTTAAAATTATTCATACCAAACATGTTAATACTGTTAGCTAAAATTACAATAATAAATAGAATCAATCATTGATAGGAATGAAAACATAACTTTTTAAAATTTAATATTTTTTTACACCAAAAATATTGAAATTGATTTAGTTTTATTAATACAGTATACTTTCTCAATAATAACACTTCTATTTAGTATAAATTCACATGAAACACTTTAGCTTTCAGAGCCCACATATGACATAATGATATGAGAAAGAACAAATTTGATGGGATGCATTGATCTTTTTTAACAAGTCTTTAGTTAAAAGTTTTAACTTTCATTACCAGAAATAAATATATTTCGGAAAATGTACAATGCATCTTTATATTAACTGCTTTTTTATAGTTTCTATTACATGTATATTTTTTGTTGGATAATTGCTTGAAGGAATAATTGCATCACATTTATTCCTCTCATAAAGATATATTTATATGTATCCCTACTCGAAAAATTTTTTTTTTCCTTCCAAGTTATAAAACAAAATCATGTAACAATAGCCATCTAGGTATACAATACATGCTATAACATGGCATTTTTGTTCATGATAAGAATGCATTACCCTATGAAATATTTTATTATTTACAATATGTTGAAAAATTCTATATTTTCATATATAATCTTTTTTATATAATTAAACAGGGGAAAAAATGCAAAATTACTTATTAAAACAATGAATTCTAAAAACATATTTGTTGAAGCAAAACAAAACTGTAAAATATACATGCAATTTAAATGTAGTATTCTATGAATTAAAATCAAATAAATAATTTACTTTTAAATCTATTTTTTGTTAAAATAGTTTTTAACATATTTTAATGTTACTCATTAACATATATATTAATTTAACCAGTAACATATCTTTCATGTGAAACCAGCTTTTTCCATGAGTATTGACAAGTTACAACTACAATAATATAATACTTACTACTTCCGAGATCAACTAAAAAAGTTCTGTTCAAATGCTTGTGATAAACTAAAGCGGCATGAACTCGAGAACAGGATGCATGATCTATGCAGAAATCATTTAATTCTGGATTTCGTCCAAACAGATAGCATTTCTTTTCATCAATCATGAGTTTCTAAAATATAAGAATATATTAATATTAAACTTAAAATGAAAATTTACACACAGATTATATACATGTTATACACTCATGTCCATAAATTAAGGATATTTCAGAATCACTTGGAAATCAAACTCTAGAGTAAAAATTCCACCTGCAGAACTATCACTCACATCAAGAATAATATACAAATTACAGGAAGCCACCAGATAACGCTGATGGTACATCACAATGAAAGAGTTATATAAGAAATGGTGCCAAAGAAGTAAAATTGTCCACAAGCTATCTGTAAGCTACTCTGTGCCAAAACCAAATAGTTATGACACAGAGGACGCATGTGGATAATTTTTTTAAGTGGTAGAATTATCAGCCACCTGGAATGTGGGCATACTCAGATGGAAGTATCCAAGGAACTTGGAATTGCCCAAAGTGTCACCCCTATGCTTTTGCAACAATTCCAAAATAACGGAAATGTCAGTAGAAATTAAGTTACAGGTTGCCCTTGAATTACAAAGCTGAATCAAGACATATTTGGCATTAACTGCCAAAAGAAGCAGAAAAAGCACAACATCTGACCTGTCTTGCCAGCCCTGGATATGACAGTTTTAAAGCAAACCATGTACAGAAATTTGGGATATATTATTCTATATGCTCACAAGCTTGCCAGAATGTTCCGATCATGGCAAATCACTGTCACCAGTAGTTAACATGGAGAAGCGAATATGCAATAAGACCATCCTTACAGTGGGCTTATGTGATGTTTTCCCAATGAGTCCAGGTTTAGCTTGCAGTCTGATTCATGTCAGACTTTCATATAGAGAATGCCAAGTACCTGTTACCACCAAGACAACTTCACTGAACAGCACTGTTAGGGTGGTGCAGGATTGCTTATTTGGTATGAATTATATTGGGCTCCAGGACAGATTTCCATATTCAAATCAGTACCATGACATATCAAATTTATTGGAACATCAATCTAAAATAATATGTATGTTTGTTTAAAGGAGCCATGAAAGAAGAATTTGTGTTTATGAATGACAACACCAGTTCTCACCAAGAAAATGCCTTCAATCAAAGTCATATGGAATGGCCAACATTCGCACCTGATTTGAATCTGATAAAGTATTTGTAGGATATGCTTGGACGATGAGTTACAGCCTGTCCTACTTATGTACCAGAACTTGGGAGAGCATCGCTTGCTGAGTTTCATAATTTCATACTTAGCATTATTCTGACTGTATTTCATTGAATGGGAGATATACAATGTACTAACCATCGTACCAACCAAGTAATATTACGTTTTTGTAAAGGAGTTATTTTTTCTAATTGCTCCAGGGAACAAAAATCGTAGTTATTATGAATGGTAACATTTATACATCTTTTTTGTTCTTTATCTTTTGTTTAATAAATGGACTTCATAAATAAGTCATGTTTGTTTTGTTTCTGAACTTTTATTTGCCAGAGCTGGCATTATCCTTAATTTATGGACATGAGTGCATGTTTTTTTCATTTATATTAAACATAACTGATAATTCAAAATTCTAAATAAAGATAAAAAAAATTCTTAATAAGATTATTAAGAATTTTGTATTAAATATGTCAAAAAAAATTACAATTTTCATCAAAATTTTAAATATAAAAAATAATTTGAAATTTATAGTATAAATAGTAAAATTAATTTAAGTGAAATATATAGGTAGAAACATTTAAAATAGACTTCAGACTTTAAGTAAGCCTTTTTTACATAGAATTATTTGTAATAGGTGTTTCCTTTACAAATAATTCTATATATATTTGAAAATATCATCAGCTAGTGTCTTTTATATGATCAATTTCATAAATACGCTATAAGCACCAATTTTTTTTAAAAAAATTAAGTTTATATAAATCATATATTTATACACTTTAATTTTTTCACAATATATACAAAAAATAAATTAATACATTTATTTTACCTGTATTAATTTATCAACTTTCAGTACATCAAGATGAAGACCTACTGGTGGCTTTCCAGCCCTAGAATAACATTTAAAATATTTAATTTAGTTATAATACATTCAAACTCATAGTAAAAATATTTAACATATATGAGATATATGCATACTATTTTAAAGAATTTAATTTCTCAGTTTTTATATTTATAAGAAAAGCCAACTGGGTGGCATGGTTGGTTTGTTGCTATCCTTCTGCACCCAAGGTTGCAAGTTCAACCCCAGCCCAAGTTGGTGGATTTTCATGATGCAGAAAATCAACAGCAGCTATGTTGCATGATTATATGGCATGTAAAAGATACCTAGAGTGTCTGTTTGGCTTGGGTGCACTCGGCAAATTTAAATCCTACTACAGGTTTGCTTTGTCAGAGCTCAGGTTCCTCTCTCTGGGGAGGAAACAAAATTACCTGCAGAGATTGGTATCCGCCTATATGGTGTCGCTCTAACGAGATACCAGTTTCCGGAGAATGTACTAGGTCTGCAATGGTAAAACACCAAACTGCAGCCCATTAGAAATAAAAAATACTCATAAGAAAATTTTAATATTTCAATAATTTAAAACTATGAAGATAATTTGGAGTCAATTTTAAAACTGAATTGAAAACTGAGTCTTAATATCACACAGGTGTTTTCATTTAATTTTTCAGAAAGCAAAAATAAAATTGAAATGTTAAGATATAGGATACATAAATTTAAATCACAAAAGAAATAAATAGCAGTTTGTGAGGCATTCCATAATATAAATAAAATCTGAATGAATGAATCTTCTAAAAATAATTGACCAGATGTCAAAAGCTTTCTTAAAAAAAACCATATGATCAGTTTTAATTATAAATAATTCAAGAACATATAGCTAAATTTTCACTATAATTAAATAATTTTCCTTTTACAGGAAAAATAAATTTCTTATAAAGAAAACTACAATAATAATGAATTAAAATTATACAATAATTTAGTGTACATAAAAAATTCTAAGCCATCAACTGACCAATCACCAAGGAAGATCAATTCCTGTGTATAAGCAATTTCTTAAATTCTTTTTAAATATACAGTCAGAATCCGCTTTAACTAACTTTAGATATGCTTAACTTTAGATATGATTTATTTCTTAATTAAAAGCAATTCATTCTAAATTATATGTTTAGTTGTTATACCAAAAAAATATTTAATTCATTATATTCATATAAATAACATTAATTCATGCCTAAATTCAATAACTAAATTTATTTCGAATCCATTATTACTATTTATATTATTATTATTATATATAAGGGCATCAAATTAACTTGGGCCTAAGGCATCACCGAACCTAAATCCATTATTGAGTTTTAGAGAGAAAGCTTAAATATATAAAAGTAACGAAGTTTGTAAGCAGGATCTTTTCAAAAGCTAATGATGTTTACCATATACACCAAAGATAAAGCAATATAGCATTAAAATTTTAATTTAGATTACAAATCAAATTATCCTTGGGCAGGAAGAATTGGCAATTCATTTCATTTTAACTTTAATATGCACAGAATTTAACATTTTAATACACAAAATCTCAAAACTGTATTCCCATATATAGTAACCAATATAAAATATCTGAATTTATATTTGATTTCCAGCAATATAACACTAAATGTGGTTCTCTAATAAGAAAATTAACATAACTCATAACTTAACAACACGGTACTTAAATATTACATTGTTTGCCAATGCGGTAAATGAAAGGACACTGCCAAATGTCCCGATATGAAGCCAATGGTGCAAATCTGTCCCTGTGCATGTACAACCATAATAATTTTGTTTACATATACGATAATAGCATTAGGCAATGTCTTTTGATCTCGTCCCACCGCCCCGGGGGGGCTGATGGTATAATAAATAAGTACATCAACAGTTATAACGTAAGCAAAACTTATTATTTTTAAAAAATCAAGCTCTTTTAGTAAAAAATATACAGTTCTCTATCAATAAAATAATAGGACATTCAAAGCTAAAAAGTATTGATTTTGTTTTAAATTAAAAGACACAGCATTGCTCAAATTAATACTGTTTTCAAAAAATCAAATGCAGGGAACTTTAAGATCAATTGGTGAATATGTAATCCAACAGGTTCATATATATAATGATACTTACATATTATCAAAATTGAATTAGCAGTATTATATGAAAAGAAGCACACTATTGCCAATTCAGCATATATGACACATGTGAAATCGGGGTTGCCCCAACTTGGCAAATTACCTTGAACATAGGCATTGTTGCGATAATACGTTAAGTACTCTATATAAATATGTCTTCATAGATTTCAATCCATGGTAAATAATGAACTGGGTATTTATATCGACCAATTTCACCAGATTAAAAGACATCACCAAACAGAGTTGCAAGAAACTTATGCAACAAAGTAGCATGAAAAGGGGGGAAAGTAGCAAAAAGTAGCGAATCGATTTTCACTTGCAATTCATAAATATAATTTTTTTTTTTAATTTTGGGAATTTTGTAAAACTGTTTTACAAAAATATGTTAAAATGCTTTAATTACTTAAAATACATTCAAATTCTTCCTGCTCAATATCATGATCTGCTGTGTCTTTTGTACAAATTTCTGAATTAGATTGAAACATTTGTGGCGATGAAATAAAATCAGCGCAGTAAGTAAGTCCCTTGTACCTCCAAAGTCATTTTTATTCTGAGAATTGAATCCAACAGTTCAAGGCACATTCGATTCGTTCGTTTTGTCTTTGTTGACTTTGCTCTCAAAAATGTTCGGCATTATGAGTAGGCTGTCAAGCTTTAAAGCAAATTCAGCTAAATCTCCTAAAAACGGATTTTCAACTGCGTCTTTTATATTAAAAATGTGACACCAAAATAATGCTCCATCATTTATAAGCTCCAGATTCTGGATGAAAAACATCTTTCAACAGTATGTTAAAAATTTTTCTCCACTGATTCTCAACATCCAATTTAGATTGGTCTGCTAATTCTAAAAGTGGATAATAAAAAGGACGATTTGAATTTTAAAAAATATGAGGAGAAAAATTATTTATCTTTTTTAAATTTACATAATTTGAAGGGATTCGGATTAAAAGTTGCTCACATGAAGTCTTGAGAAAATTATGACATCTTTGATATATTTCTTTTGTAGATTCTGGAGAAATTATTTTACTTTTACTTTTCAGTTTGTTCAAAAAGACATATCCAAAATCAACTTCCTTCAGTGCTTCGTGTCGTTTTGGAGTTTCCCTATATTTTCATTGACGGCTAAAGTCACCAAATTTTTTTGGGTGATTTTTCCCAAATAAGTCATTTATTTGAACCTGTTCAAATACTTTCATGTGTGGTTGAAAGTAGTAAAAAGTAGCGAGACCATCAAGCGTATTAGCGTAAAATTCACGAAGTAGCAATAGGATTAAAAAAAGTAGCGAAAAGGTTTCAAAAGTAGCAAAATTTGTGAAAAATCGCACGATCTGGCAACACTGTCATCAAATGCTATCATACACTTGAAGAAGATTGTGTTTTTACACATGAGAAAACAATTTTCCACAACTGACTGCATATTATTGCATTTGGCAACGTCTTTTCATATAAAGAATTCGTTGACAATATAATTTGTAAATACCCTGAACTGTAAATTACACACATTCTTCCACGGGAAAAACAAAGGAAAAAAATTTTTTGACACTTATGTAGCAGCAAAATCTGTGCTATCTGAATTACATCATATCAAAATAATCATAAGTTTTGATACTTATGTATTATTGCAACAATACCAACGTTCAGTTAACTTGCCAAGTTGGCAACGCCAATTTCACGTGTGCTTCATTTCATATGTTGCCAATATGGTTGTGATAATTTGTAAGTACCTAAGATTCTTACATGTTTCATTTGAAAAAAAAAAACAATTATTAAGATTTTGATGGAAAATGGTGCAATTCGTGTGGTGTATTTTGGCTGCAGGACACTAATATATAAGTATCCAATTTTTTAAATTTTAAAATAGAAAATTTATGAAATAAAAATTAGACAAAAAAATCATATTCACTAATCCACATTTTAAGATTTAAACATGAAAAGAATTAAGCAATAATACTTTTAGTAATTTTGAAAAGAAACAAAAAGGGCTTTACAAGCATAAATACAAAGTTATTACAAATAAATTATGTGAAAAAGGAAGATAGAAATAAGTCAAATTTCAATTTCATTGCACTTCCCTTCAGAAAAGAACAAATTCTAAAATACGTTCATCAATGGCAAGAAGATACGAAATTTACTGCTTCATAGAGAATCCGCACTTGATAATATCAAAAATAAAGGAACAAATTTTTCCAAAAGAGTTGTTCTTGTTACTCCTGCATGATGTGTGTGTGAATAAAGAAACAATCATTTCAAAGTTTGTACTTCCTGAATATTTGTAAACTTATTTATGGATCAAATGATTCAATAAATTTCAGCAACTTTTTTACTGGCAATTTTTATTTCCTTCAATACTGACTAACTAAACCATAAAATACTAAACTTCCCTTAAAACTTGAAAGTAATTTTATGACAAAAACTATGACATACATTGGGAAAACTAAATTTTAGTTCTATTGCAAAATATATCAACCTAATTTTTAATACTTTTACGAAAAAATGAAAGTCAACTATTGATCGAATTATATTTTTTTAAAAATTTCACACAAGAAACAAATGATGATTATGAGAATTATAAAAAACATATATATATATTGAAGAAATTTGTTCTTACCACGACGGTATATCATAGTGATTAGCCATTCTAAAATACCGAATTTACACTTTGAATTCAAAGTACAGATCAATTCAAAATCAGAAACTTGAAGTAATTGACAAAATAAGATTTTGTAATTGCAAGAATCGGACTAAAAACCTAAACCAAACAAAATTACAATACATCAATATACGTTCCAGTGATTTTTAATATTTGGAACTAAAATATTAATAGAAACTGGGAGAATATATAAAACTTAGATGCTTTGCAAATACTCATAACTTGTTTGTTTATCGAGTTTTTCCTGGATGTCTATTACGGCCTGATACAAGACATAACTTTGTAGGAGAGCGGTCCTAAAATAAACAATGTGTTTACCAACTCATTTCAATCAAACAAGAATGCTCAAAATGTGTATCAAAGATTGAATTCGAAAAATTAAATTTTTTGAATGGCAACGAAAATGTTTGTTAAATAACTTGTTTGCTACTTCTGAAGACCGCCTACATTCACATTCAAGTTGGAAAAACTAAAACTTACAGGAAAAAGACACCGGATCAAGGAAAATCAGTGCTGAATATTACATGGCAACAGAAAATTACTAAATTTTGAGTTTGTGGAAGATTACAGGAGCGTATTTAAAGCCATATCAGCCGTATCAATTAACGGAAAGTTTCAGGGGCTCCAAAATGTGTAAGCAAAAAATCATAAAAAATTAAGAAGACCCAAAAGAGGGTCTCTAAAAAATTTAGAAGGTAACGGACTCATGACCGGCTTGTCATGAGTTCCAGCTTAGTATCGCTCAAGACCCACCGTGTAGGGGAGGGATGCACGATAGATCCGTCTAGAGCTCAAATGTCCTTCCGTTGGAGTGGTGTGGAAGTTCAGAAGGGGACTGTCAGCTCAGGTGTCGTCCTCATCACTTTATCGCGGTTCCAAATTACGAGGTCTGTCGCCAAAAGCTCTCGAGTAGCTAAATAGTATGACGTAAATATTTTTTTACTCACTCTCCAAAGAATTTAGATGCAGGGCCTAATCAGGTCTGGCTACGCCAATGGTTATGGAGCTTCAACCAGCTCCTCCTCCCAACATACACAAATCAGATTTTTAATGTTAGCATAAGGATTAGACTCCAGATTAGATCCAGACATTCAACTTCGTGTGTTTTAAAATATAGTTACCCCCATGTAAAAAACAGGGGTGTAGCTACCGCCATATCAACCGCATCAATGATACGGGACCCCACACTTCAAGGGCCTTAAAATGCATAAGCAAAAAATCGTCAAATCCTAAGGGTATTTCAGAAAAGATTTCCCCCCCCCCATGCGAGTTTTGATACAAGGCCCGCCAATGATGGCTTAAGCTCATTTCGGGCACTGGGCGCAAAAGATCAACGAGCCCCCTTGGCACTGGATCCAAGGAGGGGCTCTTGTATCCGGTAAAGTTCAGATTATTTGGGCCCTTTCGGGCCCCGGCCCCCTGGGCGCCCACCCGAAACACTCAGGGGATAAACCTGCACTGGGATCCACTCAGAGCAGCTACGCCAGTGATAAAAGAGGTCTGTGTACGTCGGTGAATAGAATCATTTTACTTGTAATTCAAATGAAAGGAACCTGTACTGACTTTGAAATAAAGAAAATTTAATCTCTCTCTCACAGAGGTATAAAATATAATATAAATGGTATATATATTTAAAATATTTTTTGATATACATGTAACATTTAATGTGACGGTGTGATATCTATATGAACTAGTACCAACATCACGCGTTGACGATCGTTTTGGCGTGATTGGTTACATACTTGCGTTCGGAACGGAAGGTACTCAGAACGAATCCTTCCTCCTTCAAATACATGTCTTTCATGTTAATTTTGCTGCTTTTAATTTCCTTCCGTAAAACAATTTAAATATAGATTATGTGATTTTGTACGTTGACTTCAAAATTTTTTACTCACAAAATTATGCTCTTTGAAAAAACTACAGAAAAAAAGAAAATTTCTTTTTCATTCATGAAAATCTTTTGGAAAGTATATTTCAATTCGAAATAAGACTAAGCTATTTCCTAATTTTATCCTGGAATTCTTTAAATTTCGATTTCCATATTGTAGATTTTGTAAATTTGGTTAATTCAAATGCTTAAAAAAGTTAAAGTAATTCAAAATATTCGCTGTTATAATTCTGAGAATGGTGATTAAAAGTATTTTAAAAATGGTAAATACAAAAAAACTTTTAAATATGAGATTTCGATTCATAAATTATTATTTTTTACGGTTACATTTATAAGTGTTTAACTTTCGGTAATGCATAAGCAACCTCTAAGCCAGGGGTGTCAAACTCGCGGCCCGGCCAGTATATCGACCCACAATAATACATAATTAAATATCTAAATTTCTCCCGCGGAATAGGAAAGATAGTAATAGAGAAGAAACATCGCGTGTCTGGTCGTATAAACTTTATTTTTTTTTTTTACTTATGTATATTATTCTATAAATAAACTTACGTTTCTATAAATATTTTTTTGCCAGCTGTCAGAGATTAGAACTCGCTACCAATGGATTCATAAGCACGTAACATACCACTAGACAAAAGTGATCACTTCTGTCCGGAGGCTGTTACTGGCTTTTTTAGATACCGCGCTACAGTACTCCTCCACCAGTGTGAGTCGGTGGATAGGTGAACGAACGAGATATTTGTTGTTATGGAGAGCGCGTGTGAGTTGTTACAGTTGCTTCAAGTGAGTCTAACTACTTTGCTGCGTCAACTTCTTCCTGCAAGTTTGACGTCTTTGCTTACTGCGTCAAGTGAAGACTTTTGATTGCTCTTTTTGAGGGTAGATGGCACCACGACACATCAGAAGGTTTGCGTTTTTCTTTTCAGCCAAGGTCACCAATGTCGGAGATTAGAACTCGTGACCTATGCATTCGTAAGCACGTAATATACCACTAGACAAAAGTGATCACTTCTCTCCGGTGGATGTTACTGGCTTATTTAGATACCGCGCCGCAAGGCCCATCTAAAGTTAAACCTTGTTTGTTCGGCCCAAGTTAGTCTCTTTAAGTTTGACACCCTTGCTCTAAGCCATTACATTGATAAATGGAGTATTTAAGTAATAACTAAATTCGAAGAATTTATATCAGCAAGTGAAAAATACCTACATAATTTCATTTCAGGAAAATCATAAAAAAAGGGGGGATGTAAAACTCTACCCTACCATTGAAGGCAAACTAAAAGGATACTATGTAAGGAAATTCGTTTCCATACAAAAACGAAACATGATTTGAGAAGCATATTTAACTGAAGACTATTTGGTTTATTTTCATATTGTCTGTGTTTTTTTTTTTTTTTGGAC
Organism: Trichonephila inaurata madagascariensis; assembly: GCA_019973955.1. Taxonomy (NCBI): domain Eukaryota; kingdom Metazoa; phylum Arthropoda; class Arachnida; order Araneae; family Nephilidae; genus Trichonephila; species Trichonephila inaurata. The sequence continues at coordinate 114,896 of BMAV01028207.1, forward strand.
ACTATAGAGTTCCTAAATTCTCTAAATATTGAGAACAGAATATATTTTCCATAAAGGATGTTTTCTGATTTTTGAATATTTTCCACAATAAATATTGTTTGCTTTTCCAGCGCTTCTCGAAGAGATTTATTTTTATACAATTTTTTCCTACAATCCTGCGTATTTGAGAATCGTAAAATAACTTTTAGTTTTGTGAATTTCAAAATTAGAATTCTGAAATAGTGTCTCTCTCAAAGTAATGAAGCCAAGGTAGTTTAGTAGTTATGGCCACGAACTCATGGTCGACATTGTCAAATCACGGATTTGAGTCTTGATCCCTCTGAAAATTCGCTGTGTAGGGGGGGTTAATGCTCGTTAAAACTGCAGAGGTTCAAAGTCCTCACAATGGCATGGTGTGGAAGTTAGAAGAATGGAGTTAAGATTCAGGTATTGTCCTCGTCACTTGACTATGACTCAAAATTACGAAGTCCGTCACTAATAGTCCTTACGTTGCTTAGGATGTAAAGTTAATAAATACTCACACATTCCCAAAGAGAAATACTGCCGTAGAAACGTAGTGGTAAAGGTCACGAACTCATTGTCAATATGCCACATATTCGAATTCTTTTGCCGCTGATGAACATTTCGAGCCTTGTGTCGCTGAAGGCCCACCGTGTAAAGGAGCCCACTACACGTTAAATCTGTCAAGGCTTAAACGTGCACCAGTTGGTGTGTAGTAGGAGTTAGGAGAGGGCCGTGGGTAGCCTAGTGGTTAGAGCATCGGACTCCAGACCGGAAGTCCTGGGTTCGATGCCCGTTGTCGCCAAAATACCCTCCGAGTACACATGGAGTACGTGCTCGTTAAATCAGTGGGTTCGAAAGTCTTGTGGGCTGAATCATGAGTGCAGGGGACCGGAGAATATTTCCCTCCCCTTCAGTTCCATGCCAAAATTTTGGAAGTGGAGATAGGTGGTGTCGCCATCTATCGTTCCTTTGGGGAATTTTACCAAGCTAATTCGTACTGCCACCTGTATGGTGCTCAAGGCCGAGGCCATCGACAGGCAAACTTCTAGCCCCTTGCCACGAT
>BMAV01028207.1:115971-173135 GCA_019973955.1 Trichonephila inaurata madagascariensis
ACATGCGAGAGGACTGGTTTTTTGAGGGTCCCGGATGGAAGCAGAAGACAAAAACGTGCTCTGTATGTAAGATGGTTTTTAGATGTTCTTGTCAATAAAATGTAGATAGTGGTTATGGTAGTGAACTGTAGAGGTATCATCTATATAAGCCAGTAACAACCTCCGTACTAATGGGATCATTTTAGTATAGTAGTTAAGTTACTCGGCTTCACAGATCCAAAGGTCCCGGGTTCTGTCCTCCGGATGCCCCACTTCCTTAGAGACCCTGGCTGATCTAAGAAACCTTCTGAACTGTCATGGCGCCCTTTATCCGCAAAAAGAGAAGCCAAAAATTCGCCAGACTTACTTGGTGCAGCAAAACAAACTCGTTAGACTCACTTGACGCAACTTCTCCAAAAACAACTGCTCATGCAACACGCTCGTTCGCCTAACCACCAACTCATAGTAGGGGAGTGTGTAGTGGCATATATGTAAGCCAGTAACAACTTCCGTACTAATGTGATCATTTTGGTACAGTGGTTAAGTTGCTCGGCTTCACAGATCCAAAGGTCCCGGGTTCTGTCCTCCGGATAAGCACGTCATTTCAGAACTCATAGCCGATGTGGTTTCTGTTAAATCATATGCTCGAATCCTGATGCTTTTAGACTCACAATGTAGATAGGATAAATGCATGTTAAATCTTTCAATGCTCAGATTCATTACGCGAGGGTATGGTGTGGAAGTATGAAGAATGGGATGTAGCTCACAGATCTTATTTTCCTTACTTGGCCGTGGTTTAAAATTACATAGTTCGGTGCCAATAACCCACTTTTAGTTTCATTGCTTGAAGTGCACTCACCCACTCCAGTCATATCATCCTAATTTCATTCTTGATATTTAATATCCGTTTTCATATTCCTTTTTTTAAATTAAATATCATATAAGAAAACTCAAGGCTGAGAAAAAGAATGAAAGTGAATTGAACTGAAAAGTAAACAAGTACTTTTGAGTTTTCGCGTGTGTCTTGCTGTCATTTGTTTGGGGTTTCTGAAGTATAAGTTTCTATTTTCGTTTTTTGGATCCGAACATCATAATGGGAGTTGATATAATTGGTGCATGTTATGCATTATCTGTTGCTGCTGGTGGTGTTATGGGATATGTTAAAGCAGGCACGTATTACATATTTGTTGCCTTTAGAATTATGTAATCACAATTTGCATTTATCAGGATGAGAATTCACATTAGACGAAAAGTTACATGTTTAAATTGTTATAACTCTTGATTTCAGATATTTTTATTATTATGGAAAGAATTTCAATTCTATTGCATGGTCTGATGCAAGCAATATTTCATCAAACGTCACTTTAAACTAGAATTTCCACCCGGAGTCCATGTCCGGATGTCGCTGAGGGGCTGACTGATACTTGTTAAATCTGTTAAAGCATAAAGTCACGTTTGTTTGGAATGTCTGCTCAATTGTCATCCTAGTCATTTGGTGCTTCTGAGTGCAACGCTAATAAACAAATCAGGGTCCTTGGAAGCGTTGAGAAGATCCGCAAAAAATTTGCTGTATTGCGTGGAGTGCATAAAATAATAAGTCCAGGAATTCTACTTAAAATACACCCCTATTTTCGCAGCCCGCCTTTTATTTAACAGAAAGAAATTTTGTTCTCTGAAAATTTCCAACAAAGAAATTATTTAAGCACTGATTTATCTAAGAAAAAGTTAGAGGAGGGGTAGAGTAGTTTCATTAAAAAAATTAAATGCATTGAGCATTATTGTTCTATTGTATTTCCATAAATACCTAAAAGCATTGGTGACTTCTGTTGTGAGAAGTGATGTAGCTGAACCGTAAAAAAAATAATTTTAAGTTTTTAAAATTTTTTTTTATAATTAATTTTATAATTAAACTTTTATTAATTTAGCAACTTAATTTAGTGATATGTGTTTTTGGCTACTGAAATCTATAGACAAGCAACATAATTTAGCGATAGATGTTCCAAGAATTTACAAACTGTTATTTTGCAATAAAAATAAAGAAATATTAATGTTAAATTAAAAAACATTTATGAAGCTATTGGTAATGCATTAAAATAATATATTTTTTAAATATAAGGGGAAATTGTAAATTAGAATATTTAAAAAAAGGCTTACCTGCGCTCAGAAAAGTTCTTTTAAAGCAGGGTAAATTTCTTTCACCCACAGTTCCATACATACCTCATTGTAAAAACTCATCCAATCCATGACTGCTTTCTTTGAAACAATAAGTTTTGAAAGAAATGAAGTAACGGTTGGCCTTTTGCACCCACATATTCGTCAACATGAGAATCTTAAGCATACTCAGCTTACTTTTTTTGAACCAGCTATTCTTCCTTATAGATCTTTTGATGTCATGTGCATACATTCCTTTCTTTTGGCATTCCCAAATATATCCATCACTTGAATTCTTTTTAATCAGATGCATAGCCTTCTTGCAAACCAAGCATTCAGCACTTGCAGCAATCAATCCTTTTTGTATGTTCCACAGTATAAGAGATAATTTCTGCTTTTGTTCTAAATATAAAAAAAAAAAATCCATACCTTTCAGACATACTCTTCAAAATAAATCGAAGGAACAAACGAAAAACAGGACAAACGAATATTAAAAAAAAATTCAAAATATCCTTCACAGATGAGATCTAAATGCAAAATGAAAATTAAAACAAAAAATGGAATTGTTTATTTGAAAATCATCTGCTCGTGTTGAAAACATTCACAATTTTTTAAATTAACCAATAGCAATTAATGAAAAATAACATGTGACCTTATCTGCATAAGATCACATATCAAAAATGAAGGGTTACCAAATCATGCAGTGTGCCAGAATGAATTTGTTATCTCACCATGACAGATAAAAATCACCACATCCATAGGGCCTCCCTGTTCTACACTTAAGCCAACAAAATTTTAAGCTTAAAGTTGAAGATAATTGCACATATAGTAAATACATTACCTTTGAATAATGTTTGGGTCTACATGTTTAAAAGTAAGAAGGAGGGTTGAATGCCATAAGGAAAAAGAGGTTGGAAACCTCCAGTTTAAACTAAGTATTTCATTAGTTAAAATCATGCTAAAACGTTTAATAATAAGATTAGTCTAAGCAACACAAGTAATAATTCTTATTTATACTTGAATGATATTATTAAAATATCTACAGGGTGAAAGTACAGAATATTCATTCCGAATCAAATTGTGTCTTTTTGTTTAAAGATTGTGTTGTTAAGTTTGGTATATATTATATAACTGGCCAAAATTCATCTAATGAAAAGATGTCATCAAATGCTGTGATTTACTGACAATAGTGGGAAAACTTTTCCAATGTTTGCAAATACAACTTGTGTTTACACATACAATGACAACATTTGGCAATGTATTTTTATTTGATGAAATTGGTCAACTGTATATGCATAAGTTACCTTGAGATATTTGTGTTTATACTTGGGATATTTATAAATTACTACATAAAATTAACTATCTTTTGTAAAAAAAAATTGTGTAGGTAATAATTTTTTTTTAAACATTCACTTTTATTATCAAAGAGTGGTATTTTTAAGCAATGTCCTTTTTTTTAACTTTTGTTTTAAATCTAATGAGCGCTGAACAACTCTAATAAATTTTGCAAATAATGTGTTGAAAAGCACATAAGATAAATTCTGTGATGAAATTAGTGACCATTTTAATTTAAATATCCAACTGATTGGTTTTTTATCAAATAAAACACATAAGAATCTTTGTTGTTTCAATATCCTGTCATGATTTGTATGGTGCCAATTTTGTTGTGGTGATTAATAGGTTTTAACTGAATCTTTTTATGTATCAAAAATCTGTATGTTGAATTCTAAATCTTAAAAGGAATTCTAATAATGTCTTTTATTATACAGTAAATTTAAATCTACTCTTATTAAAATAAAAGATTTTGATTGAAGAATAGGTACCATAAAATACTATATAACTCTCACTTTTAACACAAAAAAAAGATTGAAATTTACGGGTGTGCATTATACACAGGGTGTAAAAATGTTAAGTTTAAAAATAAAAGAGATGAGTTAAAAAAATTAGGCTTCTATATGTATCCAAATATTGTTTATTTAAAAAGAATTGTGTGTGACATAACTTATAAACTGACAAGGTTGTAGTTCTAGAAGTATATTATTTTATCAGAAGTCAGCAATAAAACCTCAAATAAATGACTTCAAAGCATAAGAGCTTTGCATACGTACATTTTAGGTTTCTTTGTGAAAAAGGAGGTGTGCATTATACTGAGAATATATTGTAAAATCCAGTGTATAACATGCACCTATACTTTCAAGCTGCAATTTTTAATTTTTAGGTATATTCGCTGTATAATAAGCACCCTCTTTTTTACAAAGAAACTAATGTATGTATGCAATGCTCTAATGTTTTGAAGTCATTTTTTCAAAGTATTATCCCAGGCTTTAAAAAAATAGTATACTCTAGAACTACAGTCTTTTAAGTTCATTAGGAAAATGCAATTTCTTTCAAATAAACAGTATTTCGATCTATGTAGAAGTCTAATTTTTTTTATGTTCATCTTTTTTTATTTTTATAGCTATCATTTTTATACCCAGCATATAACACCCACCCTTTCGATCTTATTTTTTAAGTTAAAAGTGTACGTTATATGCCGGTTTTTATGGTACCTAAAAGTTTAAAAAAGCCACTTGGAAGTTTAGATGTGTCTCAAATACACCATCTTTTATGTATTTAACACGCAGGTCTTTACATGTTAACCTCGTACCATGAGCAACTTTTGATGAATTTTGACAATCTTTTATCAGTGGAGCATGCTTTCATAAATGTTGCCATAACTCATACAAGTAAAATCTCTGCCATGTAATTAATTTTTAGTTATAAATCACTGGTATGGGTTAAATATTAAATACTGAAAAATTGCTCAAGTCTTAAATAATGCATTTTTAATTCTTTATTTTATAATAGGAATCAAGTATTTTTATAGATGTTTTTCTCCAGATGATTATATACTTATAAGAAACATGATTGAAATTTTAGTGTTTTTGTGCTAGCTGTACACCAGTCAATAGAAAGTGTAAGCAAATTAACTTAGGATTTGTATCTTTGAATTTTCTTTTATTTGATTGAAGTTTTGGCCGATAAATGGTAGTGTAATGCATAATTTTGAAGTTACAGAATTATAGTGATGAAGGAATTCATGAAAATAAGTGACAAAGTCTAATGAAGTTCAGTTTTGCTTCAAATTAAGTACCTATATGGTATTCTTATGAATGTTAAAAATAAAAAGATTAGGATTTAAGAACTAAAACATGGTTTGGAAACTTTTGCTTTACTTTCTCTAATGACAGATTAATTTAATTATAGTGTTAGGAATTGACTTCAGTGGATTTTTCTGAACTACAGATTCAAATTTATCACCACATCACTACCTTATAGATCAGAATAACTACCCGAGGGAGATATCTGTTAAATTTTTGATGTCTTAAAAAAAAGTTCTGGAACATATTTGCAATTTATTACTCTTAAGGTTTAATTTTTATTTATATAATTAATATTACTACTAATAAATATTTTTGTCAACAAGTTGCACCACACTAATGGCAGTGTACATCAATTTCTGGTATTTTAACTGGACATGTATAATGTAATAATAGCTATATATACCATGCAGTTTTTTTCCCTTTGGCCTCTTGCATGATAATTATTCGTAGATTAAAATAACTGTTTTCTGGTCAAATTTTCAGAGAAAAAAAGTCCTCTTAAAATTAATTCTTATATAGCTAGGCTTACATTGAGATTGTAGGTGTCATTACGTTTGGAAGATATATTGCTTCCTCCTTCCCGTGACCATAATAGTCTAGTGGTCCAGGTAATGAACTCATGGCGGGCATGTCATGCATTTGAACCTAGTACTGCTGAAGACATGCTGTGTAGAGGGGGCCACTGCACGTTAAATCTCCCGAGGCTCTAATATCCTCCCATGGGTGTGGTGTGGAAGTTATATGAGGGGGTGCCAGCTCAGGTGTCGTCCTTGTTTCTTGATCAGGAGTTCAAAATTATGAGATCTGTCACCAATAGCCCTCCTTCAGCTATGTAGTGCCACATAAATATAACTCTTGCTCTTATTTTCTCGCTTCCTTCTTCCCATTATTTTTTCATAGAAATTCTAGTTATTTGAAATCCTTGTTGCAAGACAAATTTCTAAATTAAGTGAAAATATTAATTATTTTATAAAATCCTTCTCATCCCTTATGGGCTAAAATATTTTATGAAAAAATGCTTTTATTATTGATTTTTAAGCATGTATTTTTACAGGTAGTACAAGTTCGCTTATTGCTGGTATAACTTTTGGAAGCATCTTGGCTTATGGTGCTTATCAAACATCTATTGATGAAACTAATTATGTTTTGTCATTCAGTAAGTAAACATTTTATTGTTTAAATTCTAATACCATGCTGATTCATAATAATTCTCGAAATTAATTGGGTTAAAAAAAACTTTTTAGTGGCAACATCAACTTTGGGAGCTGTTATGTTAATCAGATTCTACAATACTGGAAAATTCATGCCTGCTGGATTAATGTCGACATTGAGGTATTTATTTTTTAATAAAATGTGTTGCATGTGTGTTTTATGGCTATTAAACTAGTCATTAATTCAATTGTGTATATCTGGGTTTATTAAATATTACTGCCTCTAATGTTTTTATTGTTTTGAAAGTTTCTAATAAAATATCAGAGAACCTTGTTGTTTCTGTGGGAGAATGAATTTCTTAAAAACCTATCTTTTTAAATTTCATTGCTCATCCATGCACTTTCCTGACTAAAAAGTGCATTTCTTTTAATGCTATTCTAAAGGCCCTAGGAGTTTAGGACTCTTCTATTCATTTTATTTGTTGTAGCCCATCTGCATGCTATTGTCGCCTGTCTACCTTTCCTTACTATGCTTGTAAGAGTGTGCTTCAAGTTTGATGCTGTGTTTCAGTTCTGTTTTGCAAGGTTCTTACATGGTAACATTTTGCAATTAAGGACTGACTCGTCACAGTTAAAAACTTGATCACCCATTAAGCTTTCAATCCCTGTAAACTCGTACTTCTTGATTGTTACCATTTCTTAAAAATTCAATGATAGTTTTTTTTACCAAAATTGCATGACTTGCTATAAAGTCTCTTCTATTGTTTCAAGCCTACTGACACTTGCTGTAATAGAACAGTAAAGCACAAGGTCAAGCAGGGGCATAAGTATCGCCGTATCAATGATACCCCCAAGCTACAGGGGCCCCAATATGTGTAACTACAGTCCCGCTAACATGGCTCCCATATCTAAGAAATGGCCCCTAAGGAATTTTGATACAGGTTCCCTGAGAGCTAGCTATGCCAGTGAGGTCAATTAATGTCTTTATCATTTAATCATGATTTAAAAATTGTCTGTTGTAAAGTTCAATTTATTAGCTGAAGAGTATTGTATATTTGAATATTTTTTGCATGGTAAATTAGTATAACTTTGTTACTTAATTTACAACATTTAAATTCTAATAATATTTTTAGCAAACTAGATAAAGTTTAAGCATTTGCAGGGTGTGGCAAAATAACCTAGACAAACAATTTTTTATGTAACTTTACAAAAAATTAAGAAATTAACAAAATGTGTAACGAATAATAATAAGAGTACACTGGTACTAATTAATAAATTTTATTGGTTTCAAAGTGACTGCCGTTTGCAGCAATGTAGAGGCACAAACACTTGCAGAAATTTTCGACAGTAAACCTCAAGTCTTTTACCTTTAATATACCCCATTCCTTTAGAAGTGATTGCTTTAGAGAGTCCAAAGTTTTGTTCAGTTTAGTGCAGGCCCTGGACTCCCTAAAATGGACCATACACTGTAATCCATGGGATTGAGAGCCGGCGAGTAGGTGGTCATTCTTCAGATGATATCATCTCTGGAAAATTCGCTTTGCACCACTCTTGTGCCTTTTTGGCTTTGCAACTAGGTGCACAGTCTTGTTGAAGTGTCCAATTTGCATTTCTGCAATGCTTTTGGTCCCACGGAAGTACAACAGCTTCAATAATGTCCCACTAGTAAACTGTTTGATTGATTTTAATGCCCTCTTCCACAAACTAAAGGTGTTTTGCCTCTTGCACAAATTCCGCCCCAGACCATGACCGACTTTGGATATTGGCAATGTTCAACAATTGCCGAGGTGCTTGGAACATTCATAAACCGGATTCAATCGTTTTGGGAACTATGAACTTGAACCGCAAAGAGCTTCTTATTAGTGAAAAGGAATCTCTCCCAATGCTGACTTGTGGCCTGTCTCAAAAGTTTTTGGCATCTTTGGAGCCGTAAAAGTTCATTTTTTTCAGTGAGAAGCTGAACTTTTTGCAACTTGTAAGGCTTCAGTCCAAGCTCCATTTTTGCTATTCGCCACACCGATTGTCAGGGGCCTCCCACCTCTCTTTCCCTTCCACCAACCTCATGAGAGGGCTTGCAGCTCGATGACTATTTAGAGTACCCCCATGCTGCAAAGGCACTATGCATTTATAAGCATCCATGCATTCTCCAGGATTCGAACCTAGACCCTACGGCACAGCAGTCAGCATTGCTAACCACTATACCGGATGGGCGACTTTCCTAATTTATAAAGATATAAGTAATTCTGAGCAGATTTTGATGTATGATAAACTGAATTTTATTATTATTGATAAGATGTTTACATTAGTGTAAATGACAATTTTTACATATTGTCCTTAAATTAAAAGTAATACTAATATAGTAAAATTTTTAGTTTTATTGGAAACACCATTTTGAATATTTGTATGCATACAATTTTATTTTTTGTACCAAACGTTTTTAAAATTATACTTGCTTCTCAAAATTGAATAGGAACATTCTGTTTCAATATCTCATTATGCAAAGTGTCGGGCTTAGAAGTCGCGTGCCCACTTTGTGTAAGTTTAAGGTTGCAGGTTCAATTCCAGCTAGATCTGATGGATTTTCAGGATGTGAAAATATTGGGCATGCACGTCATATGATTATGTAACACGTAAAAGATTCCTTGAGTATCAATTTGGCTCTGATACTCTTGGCAAAATTAAATAGTGGCAATATTTAGCATCTGTCAAGAGCTTGAATTAAATAATAGAACAATGAGAAAGAAATTGAATAAATTCAAGCATCAAAAATTTGATGGCAAAAGCCACCACTAGATGGTGCCACCAATGAAATGGTTCTCACATTTGGGGACTTGCCTTGTCTGAAAAGGCTTGAGTGTCAAAATACAACTGATTTAAAAAAAAATATATGCAAAACAACTCATATTAACAAAATAATAGTATTTTGAATTGTTATCTTCAAAATGTTCTTAAGAACATTAAAATTATAACATAAAAATCATTACAGTCATATAGTTAATTTAGTAATGCATGATGGTAAATTAAAATTTTTGTTTTATTTTATTGATTTATTTTTGTCTTCATAATCAAGATTTGCCACCCCACATTCATTTAAAAAACTAAGTTACAAAAGTTATGAGAAATATAATTCAAAATGTATTTTAATTCCTACTGCTTTTGTATGGATTGATCAATCTATTCAAACAGATATGATTTATAAAGATATGTAACATGATTTTTAAAATATTCATAAGGATCTAATTTACTAATTAAAATTGCTTTTTTTTTTTCAGTGGTTTAATGCTTTTGAGGTATGTTTTGAAACACATGATGCCAAGCAGCACTAAAGTTTAGAGGAGAAAATGTTTTATATTTAATTATGAACATCAAATAAGTATAAGAATTATTTTATTGGTATAAAATGGGTCTATATACATTTGTCTGGGGCTGAAATATTTGTTTTATGAAGATTAAAAAAAATTGTAAAATGTGATAAAATGCAATTTCAAAGTGTTAGTTTTGTGATTTCTTTTCCTTTCTTTTTAAGTCTAGAATCCAAAAATTAAGAATGTGTTTGTAACTAACTGTTTTTTGTTGAAAACATATTTCAAGAAAATTTAGCAATTTTAAATCTTGATAAAACCAAACTCTTGATATACTTAATAGAATTACTCATATTTTGTTTATTTATTTTCCTAATATAAAGTTGATTCTGAAATTGAAATTTGATATATGAAAATTTATTGTAATATTTGTCAATTGTTTTAATCTTAAATTTATATGGTGTTTGTCATGAATCATTAATCATCCATTACTGATAAGACTTTTAATAGAAGTAAGAATACATTCATGTACATAATGCTGAGATATTACTATTTTGGATATTTCTGTAGATATATTTTATTTTATGATCTTTATTTTCTTTGTTCTAAGAAATATTTGAGTATATAAATAACTATTGTTATTCATCCAAATGTGTGTTCACTGTTCATTTATTTATAGCACATATACCAAATTAATCATGAATAATATAACAACTGTCCTTGGAAAAAGTATGGAAGTTACCTGTATGTAAAAAAAATAACAAAAATGAATGTTTCAATATTACACATTTATTGTAAAGAAAAACGTTCATCTCTTACATGTAGGTAGAAACATAATAAGATATACAAGGTAAAATCTAAAAGTTCAGGGACTTGGCATAAAATTTCTTATCTTAAATATTTTAATACCAATTCACAACTATCTTCGAAATAATCCCTTTGGATGACAATATGCTTTTGATGTGCCTATATAACCACCAAAAGCACTACTAAAAGGTATCTTTTGCAACCATCTTAAGGTTTACTTCAATGTAGCTTTTATTTCATCTGATGACAAGAAAAAATGTCTCTACAGCTTGTTTCATCAGTAGAAAAAAATAATCACATGAGATTAAAGTAGGCAAATAGGTCAGATGTGGAAGCCATTTAGTTTGTGTTTGTGAAACTGACCATTTGGGTCGGATGTGCAGATGTGTTGATTCAAAAAGCATCACTGTCCATTCTGTCACATTTGAGATCACTTATGGTAAATGCATTCCTTCACATGATGTAAAATGTAAAGATAACTCCATGAGAATAATACAAAATTTCTTCAGTCCATGAAGTTGCTGGTTGGCTGGAATGCTCATCTGCAATTTTATGTAATGTCACTCTTTGAAGCTATCCTAGGGCTATTGGTAGTGGACTTTGTAATTCTGAACCTCAGGCAAATGATGAGGATGACACCTGAGCTAGCATCACACTCTGAACTTCGAGCCTCAGCGGACTTAACATGCATTGGCTCCTCAGCAGGTCTTCAGTGGCACTAGGCTTAACAGTTTGACAGAAATAATGCCAGGGACAAGTGAATGACCACTCATGTTCTTTCAATTCAACATTGCAGTATTACCATAAAGATTCCTAAGTATTTCTCTGCAGATATTTTATTCAAATGCTGAGTTTATTTTCACAGCATTCTTGGAGAATTTGTTTATGTTGTGGAACTAAATGTCATTACCTAGTTCATCAGGTAACATGGCTTTTTTCCCCAGCATATTTTTGTTGTCACAGGGAACTGCAGTCTGAACTTTGATCCTATATCATAAATAGATCTTGTTTTCTCTACTTCAGACTATAAATAAGTCTCCTTTTATACAGTGTTTCTTCATTTAGTAAATAACTATCAACTTATAAAAGAAAAGTGATTGAATCATTTTGGTAATTTATTATGAACAAAAAGTCATAGTGATTCAGATAGTATACTGCACTATAAATTTCTCACAGAGTAAATACTGCTTTTATTGACAACATTTTCATTATAAGACATGGAAAGTTTCATACTTATCTTTTATTCCAAAATCTATGAATGCATTTTTTGTATTTACTTCCAAAACTTTTGATATATATTTTTTATTTTGAATTTCTTATATAATTCATTTTTAATATATATCCTGATTCATCACTGATGTTATGATTTTGTCTTGTAACAAAACAACCTCCATTTAATAAAAAATTGGATGATCATAGAAAAATTCAATTCTGTATTTTTCTAATAACCTTAACTTGTGATTTACTGAATTGTCATGGTATAAAAAAAAACCCATTTTCACTTTTCTTAACCCATTCACTGCCGACTACAAGATATCTCATAGTAAGCATGTGTACCAAAACTGCCGGTTATGAGATATCTCGTGGTGTGTGCTGCAATTTTAGATTGATTACATCTCCATTTGAGTTTGAAATAATTAGAAAGGAGGAATGAAAAATTTTTACAGTGCAAAAAACACATAATAACTTAATTATATGTTTTTATAAATGTATTCCAAAAATTAAAATATATTTAAAAAAAATTTTTTTTTGTGCATAATGAGCTTTAAATGCTAAGTGCTGGGCTATTGGGACACACTGATCAAAAATACCTAGCTTTGTACATGTTTGAACTGGCTTTGTAGGTATCCTTTTTTTTCTGTGGGAGAAAGATGTTCCAAGTAACGAAAATCAGTTGTATTTGTATTATAGTTCTTTCTCCTCGATTACTGCCGTCACCATCAAATAAATGCATAATATCTGATTTCCTAAATTGACACATCTTTTTATTCTCTTGATTGCTTTGGTATTAGAGCATGTATACCTTCTGCAGGAAGATTTCAAAGGAAGGGTAGAGTGATTTTCCTGAGGTCTGCTAATAATTACTTGTCAGTCATTTTTTATTGCTTTACAATTCTTTATACATTTTTTCCCAGTGAGGATCATTACATATCTATCTGTATGGAAATCTGACAGTCACCAGATGAAATTAGGTGACAAGCTTGTAAAATTAAACACAATGAAAAGAAAATCTTTGTATATGAATATTTTTATTGAAAAAAAATCACTACGAAATAATTCACAAGTTGCACTCAGCGACGATTTATCTTGTTGTGCTTTTTTCCCCCAATGAAAATTATTGTAAATGCCAATATATCAGTAACTTAACATAGAATTTTACAAAATATATTTTCTTTAAAATAAAACCTTGGCACCCAGGTGAAGACTGTCTGACAGTGAATGGGCTGATTGTAATTACTGGATGAGACCGTAGATAGATTAGCAAGTCTCAGTTTTGTAAAAATACCAAAATTAATCCATTTTTCATGTTTATATTAATTTAACAAGAGATAAGTGTTAAAAAAAATCTCATATGACAAAACAATGAATAAACATAATTATCTAAAATAGTTATTTTAGATTACTTTTACATGGTTTCCTCCTCAAAGACACATTTAGAGAATATTATTTTTGTGTATAAATGAATATAGGAGAACAAAATTCTTTCTGTAGCTTTTAAATTTCTACAATGCAATTCTATTTCATTATGAGGCAAGGTTTGAAAATTAAATTTGCATTTATTCTTAAAAACCTTTATTAATTGCACGTATTCTTTTAAGAGAACAAGAAACTTCATACATACAGTATTGTTTCTTTTATAAAATATAAACATACAAAAAATAACTTCAACAACAAAATAAAACCTTTATTTAGATAAACATTTTAATATAATAAATAACAGTATTTATAACAGAAATAATTTCAACCACACAAATAATATATTATCAAAACATGACTAGATAAAAAGGAAACATTCATTAATATTAAAATTTTAATCAACAAAAGTGTATATTAGTTCAACACATTGTAATTTTGATAAACTAATGTAGCATTTAAATTAATTTCAAGACTGTACAATTTTAAATATGTAACCCATTTGTTAAAATGTTTTTTTAGCTTAAATACTAAATAAGTTTTATTGCTTTTAATATTTGATATGTTTGGGAGAAAAAAATATGTAGCTTATTGTATGTCATAAAAATAACCCTACCAATATTAAAAGTTTTTGATGAACTTAATCAAAATTAAATTTTGGTTAATACTTAAGTAAATATAAGCCATATATATTTAAAAAAATTTTCTAATGCTTATTTTATTTACTTTAGAATTAATCATATAATTTTCAAGACAAAAAAAATCTTAACCACAACAAGAAACCTTTAAATCTCCTCAGGTGAAAACAACAACAAAAAAAATATCTGACACTATACAGCCCTATAGCTATGTTTCATTTATAGCATTAAAGAATGTTTTTAATATCTAGTTTTAACATAAATACTGTTAGATAGATGACGTATAATACCAACTATCTTTGAGGCCTGAAGCAGCATGGTGAACATTGTGCGTTCTATTTAGAAAATACGAAAAATAATTGCCATATAAACAAAATCATCCAAGAATTTGAGTAGAATTTTTTAAAATTGTACCACAGGCTATTAGTTTCAGATCATGAAATGCAAATATGTGAAAGATACCTAAGAGGGCATCCCATTTTCCATACCATGTGAGGATCTTTTAGCTGGGTTTCATAAGATAAACTTTAACTTTTACATATATAATAGCTTCTATAATTTTTATAAGAGCCAATGGCTAAACAGCTATATAAGGTTTGCATTTCAACCACCAAGCTTGCATATTGACAATTTATGAATTGTATAACATGTGAAAAATTGGATTGCTGCATCTGAAACTACACTGTACGAACATAGGAAAGTTTAATAGTTAGACATCTCTGACAACAAGATAAGGAAAATGTTGATCAATGAAATCTAGACAACAAAATTATTATTTATGAACTAAATATATATATAGATAGATTTCCTTCATATTTTAAAGGGACAGTAAAAATTGTTACACAAACAAATGCAGCAAAAAATCTCATTGTTTCTGGACAAGAATTTTAAAGTATCAATATGTATAGGGTGAACCCAAAGTCTTGCCCTGATTATAAATATTTATTGTGCTCAAACTATTACAATTAGACATATGTGTTTGGATATACTTAAGTACTGTTATGAATTTTTTTATGATTTACCTCGGTAAATTACAATGTGGGCTTCCGGTGGTAGCTTGGTGAATGTCTGAGTAGTATTCCAATTCTTACTGTGTTCTTTAACGTGTTATGTTATGCGGCCTTTTTTCTTAAAACATTTTATACTATTACTTTATTGATTTTGAATCAGGAGAATTGCTTCCATAACAATGTTGAAATTTACGTTGAACATTGACAAATTTGTTTAATGAAACCAAAGCACACATTAAGTTTTCTCTTGAATCAAAGCCTCTTGAAGGAGTACTCCTGTCATCTATAGCACACACACACACAAAACTACTAAAACCGACCTATCCAGTGATACAAAAATTATATTGTTATATATTTCAGCCCCCATATATTTCAGCCTAAAGAATTACGAAATTCCAAATTGCCTGATTTTCATTTCAATTTGAGTTATAAAAGGAAATGTCTATTTCTATGGAAGGAAGAAAAATATCGATCAAAGTGTTATAAATTAAAGAGAACAAAATTTAAATAAGATGCATTTTCAACATTAATCATCATAATGATCGGATCAAAACTGCAATTGTGATTTAAAATGAATGGATATTTGAAAATGATTTTGTGACTAACATATTATAGAGACAAAAACACATTTTAAGTTAAAATACAACATCTTATACCTATTGAATTAATATAACAATTACATAAGTTATGTAATAGATCATTATTTTGAACCGACAGTCTAAAAAGAAAACTACACTGATTTCCCAATTACAAACTTCTATGATTTAGAAATCCAGAGGGATTAAATGTATAAGAAAACTTTTGACATCTGCCATCCATAAAAATTTGTTGAAGACCCCTGATAGGAGTTGCAGTATCTGAATCAGTTTTGGAAAATAAAAATTCACATAAAGTTAGATATTTTAGAAAAGGATACACATTTGCTATGTGAAAATTTTCCGATCTGCGTATACAGATAAAATGGATTATGTATCACAAAGATATAGAATATAATCAAGATTTTTGTTTTCATTATGAATTAATTTTCAATCATTATATTTAAGTACCAGTTTCCTATGCAACAAATTATTTGTAAAAAATCAGTTTGAGATTATGAAAAAGAGATATAAATGAAAGATGGTATTGTTTTGTAAAGTTTTCAAATTTTTCTGGTTACATTACATGTAACATCTTTTTCTTGAAAAGCAGCTGCATAACTAAAATCACTTCATAGAGGTAAAAAAAAATCTTCTATAAAATGTTCACATTTATATATTTTATATCATAAAACAAATTGGTTAAAACATTTTTAAAAGTCATTTGCCAACTTCATTTAATACTTTGCAACAGTATTTATGAAAAAATTAGATATACGAGTTCAATATAGAGGGAAATTCATTACACAGAGGCATGAAGGGAAAAACATCACACACTACTAACACTCAAGAGATTTGGAAAGGTTAAGAGATATTTTTAATTATTAGAAACTTCCATATTCAGAATGTTTTTTAAAGCGAAAAGTTCCAAAACTTTCTGTAAACTAAAAATAAGTATTTATATTCTATAGATCTATTTTAAAATTCGTATACATAGTTTGAAATACATCGGATTCAAAATATTTATTTAGAAACACTAATTAGCTTATTACAAAAGCAACTTTTTAAGCATATCTAAAAGCATTTCAGCTGTCTATAAGAAAATATTCATCTTTGCACTGATATTTATTACAGACTCAAGTATTTCATCGCTTTAAAATAATAGATTTAAAGAAATATTAAATAACATACTATTTTAAAGAATTATAATTTAATATTTTTCACTAAAATTTTTTAAATAATTTCAATTAATACTTGATTTGATTCATTTAGTTGTACATGGTTTTTAAACGTTCATTATCATGATAGTAAAAAAAATTATTTTAATAAATGTAACTTTTAATTTTATGGCACAACTACTTGCTTACACTGGAAAGAAATTAAAAATTTATGATAATTTAAAAGATACATTTAACTGTATTTCCATATTTTTAACTATCTATTAACAAAGAAATTTAACAATGTATATGAAATGGAAGACAAAATATGAACAATTGCAAGTATGAAGAAATGCTTGATAATATCAAATACAATTCACAGTAAAATGCATACAATACTAAAGAAATTATTTGAAATGTATATATATATATATATATATAACAAGAACAGATAATGGCAAATCATTTTAATCTATAACTGAAATTAATAATAGAAAATAATTAATGAAATTATACAACCATACTAGATTAAAAAAATTATGTAGTTCTGTTACAGCTAATAAATCTATTATTTATTATAAATTGCAATTGAGTTTGAGAGTTGAACAGAACTCTTTCTGAACTTGAATTTGTTTCAAGAATAGTAATTACTTTTATAAAAATTCCATCCTTAATAAAACAGAAAAAAATTATTAACATTACATTTAAAAAAATTAAAAGGAATGTATAAAAGAATAAATAGGAACACAAATTGTATTCACAAACATATATAGCAATCTTTAAGAGAAATACTTTACTACACATTCCAAAGTCTTGTAACAGTTTATAACAAGACATGAAATATTAATTTACTAATAAATTTCAAAAGAATATAGGAATAAAACTGGAATTAAAAAAAAGCAGCATATAAATAAAAAGTTGTTTTAATTACAAGAATTAAAAGGTCAATAAAAATAATAACTAATAAATGAAAAAACTACTTTAGTATTAAAATGATTAAATGAATAATAAGTTGAAAGTTCTAAAATTAAAAGTTACTTCTTATTAAAAATTTTTAATTTTGGATACTCGCAGATTTTAATTTTACAAGAAACATTTTGTTGTATATTATATTTTATAAAACATACTTAAAAAATATTACAAAAATATAAATTAAATACATTGAAACTTAAGAATAGTATACAAAACACTATAACTACATAAAAATAATATATAAAGATACATATAAAAATAATTTTAAAGAAATATATACAAATTTCACAGGAAATTTATTTATAAAAACATAATAAGGGAAAAAGTTTTTAACCTAGAGACTTGAAAGTCAAGTTATCAAAAAATATAGACAAACATCTTTTTTTCAAAATAATTTTTTTAAGAAACATAAATGATATAAATTTGAAATGTAAGACAGCAATAAATTAAAAAATTCCAACAATGCAAAAATCAACACTCACTAATAAATAATTTAGCTCCTTGTTTACTTACATAATATGCATAAATGAAACAAAAAAAACTAAAAGAAATATTAAATACAGTTCACAAATATTAAGCTTTCAACAAGCATTCAATAATATAATGTTACTCTGATATGTATTAGAGTATAATAAGTATTCAGAATGCTTAAAATTACTATATATTTATAAAGATTACAAAACTTTTAACTTATCATACAAATAAATAAATAATTATAGATTGAAATCAAATAAATATCAATATAACCAAAAGGAATTATATCAATGTAATTTCTTTTAACAACAAATAAAAAAACTTTCATAAAAAATCCAAAGAAACTATTGCATCAGCATAAACCAGTGGCAGTGCCATCTATTCTAATAAGCCTGTAATGAAGAATTAATTACATTTCAAACACAAGAAGTTATCTCAGATGAAATCTAGATGATGCTCCCAAGAGTTATATAAAAATATTGAACAAATTTGTACCCTTTTTATGTTTATCATTTACACAAATTCATTACAAAGGCGCAATAAATACATTTTGAAAAAGCAAGACAAATTTCCATAACAAGATCACATTTCTTCTTACAGCAAGTAATATATTGGGTGAGTATAATATATTGGCAAGTAATAAATTGGCTATTGATAATGGATGGTGGCAGCAATTTGTGAACAATGTATTTATCAAAGAGTAGATTGGGATAAGAGAACAGGAATCTAACGATAAAATTTCAGAATGAACTGTTCACTGCCGAAGTTAAAATAAATTACAGTTTTGCTGAGATGCTTATCTAAAAGTATGTTTTCGATTAAATCTACAATGAGAGTATTCAGAAGTTGCCACTGGTTTATACTAAAAAATGCAACCCTAAACGTCATAAAAACTGTATAATGGTTTCAAACTTTCAAGCAGGTTTAAGACTAGTTTATTATATTTGATGATAAAGCTATAATTAATTACACAGTATCATTATTTAATCTTATTTTTAAAATTACATATTTCAACAATTGCATATTCAATTCATATAAAACAGACAACTTAGAGATAGTTCTTTAAATAGCTCATCAATTTAAAATAGTATAGATACTACAGCTATATTGAAGAATTCTATCATTGTTATGCTTCATAATAAGTACACGTTAAAAACTGCCACAGAAAATATCCAAATAATGTGTTTATAAGAATGTATTAATCATATTTAAAAATTATACATATTGGCAGTCAAAGTTTAAATGCAATCATTTCAGTGTCAGTAGTCATAAAAATACTTTAAAAACATACTTAAATTGTAACTGTAATATATAGATATATATGTAGCTGTGTTTACAATATTTTAACAAGCGATAAAGAGAATAACAAGAATATGAGATAACAAAACTATAATATTTAGTACATTATAACTATACAATTTTCAATCCTCAATACTATAAGAAAACGTAAAATAGTTGAGAGATAATCTTTCTTTTTTTTCCATTAAGGAATTAAGATAAAATTTGTTTAATTTATAAATAACAGTTGGCACAATGTGTGTGGGAAAAATGATTAACACAATAATAATTAATCTTAAATTTCTTATAAATTCAAAACATTTATTATATCCTTCAGATTTCTGAAAAATTAAGAATAGACATGTGTTCTCAATAATGCAAACAAAAAAAGTGTTATTACATGAAAAGGAACAATATAATGTTTGTAATATGCCAACTGTTACACTAACACAAAAAATTATAAAAACATTAAATTATGCTTTGTAAGTGAAAATTCTTCATTCCGGAAAAATTAAAAGATTTCATTTTAAGTACAGTATATATATAATTTTTTCAATATATCCATTCTTTAACTATAATATTTAAAAAAAAATAATATAAAGATTGATATCAAACAAGATTAAGAATTAAATAAACTGAGAACTAATACAACCTTTAAAAAATAGATGATTAGAGATTTCTGAGAGGTATGTAACATCTATAAAGGGAATCGAGGTACACATACATAAAATTTTTAATTCTAATCTACTAAGGGATTAAAGAGCTCAGTAATTTATCCTTTTCAGGAGTTCAACATTTCTACTCAGCTCTGAGATCGTTGTAAACATAACAAACATCCACACAGAAATATACAATATGTATATATGTAATGTATATAATATATATAGTTTTATATATAAAAAAGATGACTATGAGAGGAAACATCATGTGTGATTATGAATTTGGCCTTTCTGCATGATATGGATGGCTCAAAAAGGCATTAAAATTCTTCTCTCCTCTTTCTAGCTCAGAAGGAAGATCATGATATTTGTCCCAAACTATGTATCCTGTAAAATTTAGTAATTAAATTTTTCTGGAAAGTTAAACTTCAATAAATATGTTCAAAGTACCAAAGTATTTGCATAGTGCTTCATAAAAATGATACTTTTTACTTTTTTTTGCAATCTGTAAATAAAATGCTAAACATTACATTAATTAGATTGATTTTAGATATAAATAACAGGCAAAATTTTATACTTAAATCTCCTATTATCAAAATATTATATTTTTTAAGTCTCATTTTGTGCCTTCATGATAATTAGAATTTACTTTAAATACTTAAATGTTACAATCAACAAGGTCTACACTTTGTAATTAATAATTTATTAGACAAAAAGAAAAGAAAATGCAAACTTAACAACAAAAAATTCCTTTAGTGACCTACGTCTCTCTTTGAAGAGAGTTTGATATTTGAACATCTTAACTTTACATGCACAATTATCGATACATGTTTAAGAATTATGCATAATAGTATATCTTTGGTTAGTTATAGAATATTCTGAATAGCCAAAAAACTACAGACACAGTTAGGGATTGCAATATTGGACCAAAAGTTCAATACCGGTATTCAGTATTTTTTAGATCTTAATACCAGGATACAGGTAGTTGAAATTTTAGAAAAAGAAAGAAACACAGGTGTTTCTTTGTTTTATCTGCCAGTTTTATTAAAGAGTGTAAGTATCTCACAAAAAATAATTTGTAACTTATAAATTATGACAGTATATAAAGAATAACAAAAAAGTATAAAGGATCTTATTTATTTAAATCACAAGAAAGTGTAAATGTCCATGTATTTACCTCTAAATCCCTCATCTTCAAATAAATCAACTTTTCGTTGGATGGTTTTGGATATATTTGATATCTGTATTGTATTTTGGTTAGTTGAAATTTTTTTAGTTATCGTTAATTCTAACTTTTGTTCAAGAGACAATTCCTTTTCATTATTTACATTATTGTCATCATCATCTTCGATAACTGTACCGAATTCTTCAGAATGCAGATAGGTTTTGGGGCAAAACATTTTACGAAAATTTACTATAAACTTAATCAAATTTGAATTAGTTAGTCTCCTATCTTCTTTATCATTCTTCTGAGTGATTAGTTATTCTTGTTCATTATGGGTTATTATTTATGAGTATATATAATGAAACTGAAAAAAAAAAATATTTTGTACCCTAAAGTATGATATGCAAATGTAAAGTATGAATAATAAACTCACCAATTTAAAAAATATCAAAATATTACATACTTTCTCAACAACTACAACCTTGTTTTCCCAGATACAAATATTAAACTACAAATCCTGCATGTGTGCAGTATCGCTCTGAGCCGTAATAGGATAGTTTGGGCTGACCTCCAAGAATGATTCACATATTTTATCACTTCTTGATTGTACGATGCAACTTTATACTCATGGTCTAATTAATTTCTCCCATTAGGGAGACATAAAATTAAAAGGTATACTATTTTGCTATGTTGGCGGTCCCTGGACATATAGTGGAGACAGTTTTAAAAAGTTCTAGTAAATACCAAAAAAACGGTATTTAAACGTGTGAATACTGGTATTACAAAATTGCACAAATGGCTCAAAATACCGGTATTCGGTATCCTGGTATTGCAATCCCTAGACACAGTCTAATAATAAGTTGGTCCACTTTCAGCTCGAATAACCAATAGTCTTCTTGCCATGGGCTCAAAAAGTTGACGACACCATTGCTGAGAAATGTTGAACCATGCTGACATAATGGCAGCACAGTTGAATCACACTGGATGGTGAGATTTCCAGGTTTTAAAGTAATTTTTTGACTTTGTCCCACTAATGTTCACTAGGATTGAGGTAAGAGTACTACTTAGCTAGCTGCAAAAGCGGATTAAACTTTGGTTGATATCTTTTAAATGAACTTGAATCTGATCAAGCCTGGTAACATGGTGCACTTTATCTTTCTGTGAAAAGACTAACTTCATAAGGGAACATTACATCCATCATTTAGAGATGGTGGCACTGAAAATCATACCTTGAATATTTCACTTTACCCATTTTAAATTAATTTCTATGATGATTATGTTGTCTGAAGTTGAGCCTTCTTTATATCAGCAACTCTACAATGTTATATCTCTCTACATCACTGTTGAACTGGTTTACTTTCAAATATCGGAATTTAACTTTTTTGGCCTCTTAATGTATGTCCTATTTAGTGGTTTAATTTATAAAAAAAATTTCTCAAAATTTTCTATTCTCATGGCATAATTAATATCTCTGTAACCACATTAATTCATATAGAATTATCCTAAAATGCCATACAATCCTATGTCACTAACAGTAACCTTTCCCAATACCATTTTACACCAATATATATAATGACTACAATTATCAACTCTTATTCTATACCAATTAGAAATAGTAGCAAATATCTATAAAAAAACAATTTTGATGCATATTTTTATTCTTCAAATAAAAGTATGAAAGAAAAATTCTCATTACTGAAATAACATGTTAAAAGTATTCTGTTTTGTAACTATAAGAGCTACAGCAATTTCGTTATGAACTAGTTTTATTGGTAAACAACTGATTTAAACTTCAACAAATGTAATATTCAAAGTTCACAATACCCTATTACATCTAACACACATTATCTATTAAATCAGTGTAATAGATATTTCATTACATTTTCTAGTATCACAAATAAATTTAACATCAATTTAAAATATTTGAAATGAATTAAAATATTCAAAATCAAAAACATGGCACAGATATGTATCATTTTTAAAAGTTCCATTTTAAAAATATGACAGTAAAAACTTACCAATACAAACATGCAATTACACTTCATATTTCTCTAATATAGAAGTAAAGTTCAATGTTTGGTAAAAGCCAACCTAAAAATGCAATAAATAAGCATATTTATTTACACATAATAAGTTAAAAGTTATTTATCATGATAATTCTACAAATAATTCAATTACATAAAAATAAACATAAGGTAGTCAAGTAACTTTTATTTAAACGTTATGAATAAAAGTAAATAAATAAACAAAAAAAATTGCTTAGTTTTTAAAATAGTTTTGTATTATCTAAATATATTGTTAAAAAAACAAAAGTAAAGAAGAACTCTTTTAAATGAAAGAATGTTATGAATTTTGTGTCAAATAGTGTAAATAATTTGTATTTGGATGTGTAATGCCTTTATCTTACTCTAAATTAGATTTAATTTACGTTAAAATTGTAATATTCACAAGCAACGTCGTCCCCTAGGTTATAATGGTGATTAAATAGGAACTTGGCGATCATGTTGGAGATCTCTGGATTCTTCAAGAAATTAGTAGAGAAATCCACTAATTTCAAGACCTATGGTGCAAGCGGGTCTTTCTGGAATTATCAGCATGGGATATAAATAGAGAGATGCTCGCCGAAAGTCAGTCAGTCTGGTTTTGACTAGCGATCAGTTAGTATTGCTTTGACTGTTGAAGCAATTAGTGATTACTTTGGCTGTTGAATGAGTGATTGCTTGTGAATAATCTTTTACATACATGTATTTTAGATATTGATAATTGTGTCTGAGTGCTGTTGAAGGTGTGAAGACCTTCTGAGATTTATTTTGCGAATATTGCTCCTGAATTTAAAGGATTGAATTTTCTACAATAAATTCTCATCACTCTTAAAGAACTGTCTTGTTCTTTGCGACTAATTGGCATAAAATTCTTGAACTCAGATCTACGTAACAATATGTATAAAATCTTGTAGAAATTTATATAATAAAAGAATAATGCTACTTACTTCAGCTTCCTTGCCACTGATCTCCAAGAACGACTGCTTTCAGGAGGACTTGTATCTTCAGGAAGAGTTGATGCATCTGTACTAGTTGAAGGGGGAGCTTGGGATGCTTGAGATATACTGGAAGATGCCATACTACTAGGGGACTAATAAACAATGTCATTTCTTTAATATACTAAGTATATAATTTTATTAAAGCATACCTAAATGCAGTAAAATCACTTCATTATAACAACATTTTTCTCATCAATGAAAAAAACCAGATAATGATCATATTTTTGGTTTAATTTCATGTATGGTTTTGATTGTTATAGCACAGTTTTTCTGTTTTATTAAGGTAGCACCTAAAAGCAACATAATGCTACTGGTAACAGACCTTATAATTTGGAACCACATTCAAATAATGGAAAAACACATAAACTTGTATTTGTGTCCACCCCATTCATTTACCTTCTAATCACATAATTGTGTAAAAAAAAAGAAGAAAAAAAAAAGAGTTTCAAAATATTTAATGAGCACAGCCCTACTGAATTATAGGCCCTTTAGTGGAATCAGGACTCGTACAAGTGAATTTAACCTTTAAAACTAGGTGATATATTGGGTTGGAGGGAAAGTTCTGTCGTATTTTAAATAGGCAGGTGGTTTTTGTTGTAAATAAAAAAAACATCTGGTTAGTGAGTCATTTGGATTTTTTTTTGTTTCTTTAACTGCTATATAATATAAAAGGAGTCCTTTTTTACTGTTCATCATTTACTTGTAATATTTAAAGTAAAAAACATCTCAGTAGATAAAGTACATTTATGACACTGCATTTTGTATGAATTCCAAAAAGAAAGCAACGCATCGGTTGCATGTAAAAATTTATGTGCAGTATTTGGTAAAGATGTTGTAAATGTTCGTACTTGTCAAAAGATGGTTTAGCAAATTTTGTTCCGGGGATTTGAGACTCCAAAAAAGTGATCAATCTGGATGACCATCTAAGATCGATAATGATGTTTTGCGATCCATGTTGGAAAATAATCCACATTTAACAAATTAAGAAATTGCAGAAGAGTTTGGCATTCATCATACAATTGTTGTAGATCACATTAAATCTCTTGGGTCTGTGTTAAAGCAAAGTGCTTGGGTTCCACATGAATTAACGGAAAAGAATTTGTCTGATCGTGTAAGAATGTGTTCATCACACCTGATTAGACACAATGTGGAGCCGTTTTTGGACCAGCTGATTACTGGAGGTGAAAAGTGGATTCTTTACGAGAATATTAAGAGAAAAAAATCTTACTACAAACTAGAAACATCATTAGCAACAGTTCCAAAACCAAGTATCCATCAATGAAAAATACTGCTTTGTTTGTGGTGGAACAGGA
The DNA here is from genome assembly GCA_019973955.1 of Trichonephila inaurata madagascariensis. Taxonomy (NCBI): domain Eukaryota; kingdom Metazoa; phylum Arthropoda; class Arachnida; order Araneae; family Nephilidae; genus Trichonephila; species Trichonephila inaurata. The sequence continues at coordinate 141,420 of BMAV01028207.1, forward strand.
AAGGTCTAGTGTACTACGAGTTGCTTAAACAGGGAAAAACCATCAACGCTGATCTGTACTGCAATCACCTGGATAAATTTAATGCAGCTATCAAAGAAAAAAGGTCAGCATTAGCGTCCAGAAAAGGAATAGTGTTCCACCACGATCATGCACGACCGCATACTGCAATGGTGACACAACAAAAACTTAATGCGTTAGGATGGGAAGTCCTTGGTCACCCACCGTATTCACCTGACATTGCACCATCTAATTGTTACCTGTTCAGATCTCTGCAAAATTATCTAACGGAAAAAAAATTCAAGCCTTTTGAAAGTGTTTCTGAGGTAGTTGCTGACTATTTTAACTCCAAGTACGAGAATTTCTACAAAATAGGAATTTATATGTTACCTGAAAGATGGCAACAAGTTGTAACAAGTAATGGAGCATATATAATTGATTAATATTAAACACATATTTTTATAAATGCATTCAAATATTTTCTTTAAAATACGACAGAACTTTCCCTCCAACCCGATACATGCTGTAATATAAACTTTACTCACATACTTCGAGCTTACTCGCATACTGTGCTGAGCAATTGAGAGACAGTTTGTACCCCCCTATTTTTTATCCTTTATATGAATGTAAAACTATTTTTTGTAACTGAATGAAATATTTTTTATCCCTTCTACTTCTTATAATGTGAAAACTTAAACCATAATATATACGGTGAAAATGGACATATTAGACTTTCCAGTTGGAAGAAGAAATTATTTTAATTGCTAAAGTACTGAATGGCAGGTATATTTTTGTCCAATTTGAACCTGCTCTAAAAGGTTAAGCATTACTGATAAATTTAGTTACACTCATCTACAGTTGAATATTAGATGACTTTAAGACACATCCACTGGGAATGTATCATTTCTTAATATTTAACAATATTTCTTTGGAAATAGTGATTGATAATTTTAACATTAAAACTAAGAGCAGAATTAATCAAATTAATTAGTAGAAATATCTTGAGCTGCACACAATTCACATACAAAAACATCCTTTTTATGGTTTATGGGCACCACATTAATTTGTAATTTATGGCACTGAATTCTCTCATGGGATATATTATTCTAAACTTTTTTTTTTAAGTAATTTTGCACAACAGAAAATAAATTCAATGTTGTTGGATTGAACAAGATTTTGTAATAAAGTAAGTAATACATAAAGATAAAATTCATAAAAATTACATTAGTCAATGTACAAAATCAGATAAAAGAAACATTATTTTTAGTGTTAAACTTCTGATTCCTGGGGGGGGGCGCCGTCGGGGAAAACCTTGTAAATAATGTCACAAATACATAAGAGAAAAACATCAAAATTAAAACCTTATTACATTATAACTTCCATCGAAATTAGTGTTAGCACATGAGAGTATTCAATACCTACACATTTTATGTTTCTTATGCACATTCATTCATCTTAAACACAGTCATACCTTAGTACTCTAAAAAAATTTTTGTAGAAGTATTTTTAATCAGATGGAGGATGTTTTACTGTTCTTAAAAGTATGAAGTTTATCAAATGTAGACAGGAATTTTTTTATTTATATCCACCATAGCAGGAGTGGCCAATTTTTGTAAACATAATATAGATTTAGAAATCACACCATTGCACATATTAATAATTAGTGCAAGAGGAGAATCTAGAAATATTTTTTTCATATAAAAGTAAACTGGATTGTAAAACAGATGTAGTTTCTATAAATAAATCATCACATCACAACTTTTTAACAGACTTCGGTTTATTACCTATCCTTGAAAAGCTTTGCGATTGTGATGGAAATTTTTGAAACATTTCATTGTTAAGTAAGGAATGCAAGAAAAAAGACGGTTCATCCATCAACTGACAACTGCCACATATCTAGAAGTCCTCCAAGATAAAGAACTGCAGTGTCAATGTGAGGATTTGACATGAAATTCAAGGCACCTCTAGACACAGTACCAATTCTACAAAAATACTGAATAAATTTGAAGTCTTATCACTAGTCAATTGATGGAAATGGGCATTCCTGACACCTCTCTACAGTGAAAGAGAGCTTAAAAGACATGCTTAGGATAGATATCATTTTCCTCTCCATGTCATGGTAGGTTGGTAAACTAACTAACAATGTTAGTAAAAATGAAACAGTGAAAAATAAAAGATAAAGAAACTATTGTATAACATAAAACATCAGGCCCAAACTATAATTCATTTTAGTATATCAAGATTAATACAAACTGATTAAATAATAATTAAGTGTACATTTTAAATAACTTTCACATATTTATATCTGGATTAAGTTAAATGAAAAAAGGAAGAAAATTAAATATTTTTTTTTTATCAGGAAAGGTAAAATATAGAGGACGATCACTAGGGCATCCCAAGAAGACAACACCTGTGCTCACTAAGACAATAAATGCAATGGGAGAAAAGAAATATTACTTGAGTACCTATGCGTCGAAATTCCCTTGCTTTCTTAAAGAAAAGTATCAGAAGGTCTGCCATTTTAAATAATTCATCACTTTTACACCATTCACATGACATAAAGTTTACATAGAGAATCATTTATGAAGACAGCATTAAAACTAATCATTTGGTAAAAAAATGCAAACAGATGGTAAGCTGAGATAAGTGGAGCTTACAGTTGCTGTTACAGGAAGAGTTGGGAATGATGTATAGCCATATTTGCTTAAAATCTTTTGCCTTCTCTCATCTCTTCTAGCTGCTATAGCTTCAGCTGTCTGAGGTGGTTTCTCAACTGTCCTTTTAGCTTGAGTGTTACCTATAAAATAAAAATAATTAATCATTAATTCAATATGTACAACTTTTTTGTACACAGAATATGATTATAATTGCATAATATAACAAAATTTAATTAAAAAGTTATAATGTTTAAAGTATTCAAAACAATCTTCATTTTTACCTTATATATCAGTCTAAAAAAAACAGGAATAACAAACATTCAGCATATTATGAGAATCTTTTTTTAATTTTGTAAATTGTCTGTTTAACACATTTTTAAGCCTAAAAAGAAAGCTAACTTGATACTTTGACAATTTTTTTTTTTCATAAGACATAAAATTACCAAAAGAAAAAAAACTCAAGATATTGTATTAAAATATATTTTCATTAATTTAACTAAAATGATAAATACCAAAATATTTTATTTTTTTAGAAATTTACAGATTAAAAAATATAGAAATAAATATTGGTTCTAAACACTTAAAACAAACTTCAAAGGAAATTAATCAAAACAAATTTTTTAAAGCATTAATACAGAATATAATTTACCAAATTTGACATAGTTTTCAGGTACATCAAAACAAGCTGTATCAATTTCACAAGCAAAACAGCCATCAATTTTGTAAGGTGAAACATACGGAACAGGTGAGTCTAAGGCAAACACATTCCCAAAAGTAACTCTTGCTTGTAAAACACGAAAAAGAGGTACTTCTGCAAAAGTGGAAGAAAAATATTAAATATTTTTTATATTAAAAAAATTTTTTTTTTTAACTAAAAAAAAAAACATATGTAATTTATAATAATAGATCACAAATGAATAAAAATTTCAATGGAACTTCCTTTTTAGTGAGCCCATCTCATAAAGAGAAAAACATATTGTAATAAAATGACCAGCTTAATGAGTTACGAGAAGAGGGAGAAGTCTTCAGTTATGCAACTGCTTCATCAACCCATGTTTAGCATTTATTCTGCTAGCATTTTAGTCTCACTTGTGACCCCAAATTTCACCAAACTTGTGCTCAGATATATTATTTGCGACTTTTTTTTTATGTTTGCAAAATTTAATAGCTCTTGTAAAAGTGTCTCTGAAGATAAAACACATCGAATAGTGAGAACGAAGTATACATGTAGCTGATGGAGGATGCACATACACTGATGATTGGTCCTCAAGAACAAGGACATGATTAAGGAAGTAGATGCTTCAAAGGGAGTGACAAGAATATTATCATAGCAGTTACCTAATCTCATCATCGTTGAACGGCTGCTTATCATACAGATAAACAAGACACAATTGTAGGGCAATATAATTAATCGAACATCATTTATGAGAAGACAATAGTGACTTTTGCCAACCTAGTTAAGAAAATTAAGCCAGGATTATCCAGTCAGAATATAAGTATTTAAGGGAAGTCATGGAAGGTTTAAGAGGTTTAAGGGAAGTCATGGATGGTTTAAGAAATTTAAGGGAAGTCATGGGTGGTTTAAGAAGTTTAAGAGAAGAGCAAACAGTTTAAGCATTGTAACTCAAAATGCAGCAGCAAGCTATGGCACCAAAAAGTCAAGAATTTCATTAGCGACAGCATGAAATGGATTCTAAAAGTTTTTCTAGAATAGGTTTTTAATTGTAACAAAACTGGTCTCTCTTGTAAAAAGAAACCAAAGTAAACCTGCATACCAGCAGAGGAGAATGAATTAGCATAAGGCACCACTGAATGACTGTCTCATGCTGCTATTTTGTGCCAATGCAAGCAGAGACTAGAAAATTAAAGTAGTGCTTCTAAGAGTTTTCAAAAATGTTCAAGAAGTGTAAAGTCCATAAGAGCAGGTGAAATATGATATGGAGGTCCAAAAAAGAAACTTGGGTAACATGACATTTTTACCAATTGGATCAACAAATCTTTTCTTCTTCTATGAACAAATAATTACTTGAGATAAATTTGCCTCTTCATATTTTATTTGTCATAGATAAAACTCTTTCCCATCCTCCAAAATTACAAAATGACTTCCTTGTAGAATTTAAACTAATCAAGATCCAGTTCTTGCCTTGAAATATGATTTCAATGAATTAACAGGTTTTTTTTTCAAATTTTAAGAAGCTCTACATGAAAAAGCACTCTGAGATCATTATTTGGAGGTAACTACAGGGACCAATTTCATTGAATATTGGAAATATCATTTCACCATCACTGCCTGCTGCGAACCCAAAATGGCCAATCTTAATGGATTTAATAACATCTGCTTCCTGAAATAGCTCATATAATTCAAAATTATGTCAATAGTCTCCACAATTCATTCAAAAATATATCTAAGAACTTTTTCTTCAAAAACAGCTAGTTGTTCAGTCAGTGATTAGTCAAAGTCCAAGTTGCATATCCATAGGTAAGTACGGGTCTGATGATTGTTTTCTATGTAGTAATTTTTGCATGTCTTTTTTAATCAATTTTGATTTTAAGAAAGTTCTTAGACCATGAAGAGAGTGATTAGCAGCAATAATACGTTATTTAATTTCAGCACCAATGTCATTTAGAATATTAATGTTTGAGCCTATATAGGCAAAATTATCAACCACTTTAAACTTATAATTTTCAGTCGGCAGATATTTAAAACCTACTGGAGTTTTTGTAATTGACATTGGGTTTAGTTTTGTCTTCATTAACAATTAAATGCAACTTTTCAGCCAACTTCTTAAGGGCTAGACATGTCTCTGACAAACCTTTTTGAGTACAAGCAATGATTACCATACCATTAGCATAAGTAGGGAGTTGCACAGTCTTAAATGGAAGTATTACTATACATTTATTTTACATAGGAAAATTATACTTGAGTAAGACTCAGCAATGATTAAATATATTAAGTGAAGTTCTACTGTAGTTAAAAAAAATACATCAAAGCAGTCACCTCATTGTCTCTAATTAAGCATGCATAATTACATAAAATAACAATTTAATTTTAAGAAAATATGTTTTTTGGTTTTTAATACAAAAAAAAATCAGTGTTTAAAGCCTTACTCAAAGATCAGTAAAGAAGTATAAAAATAATTTTGAGCTTTTCTGGATAAGATTTGACTATATTAATAAAATAATAGATAACTTGTTTACAGTTATTAACTGTATCAGATAAAATGACAAAATACGACATTTCATGCAAAGGAATACTTGTTTATTATAGAAATATGTCATTCCTAACACTTTTAAGGAAAAAAAAAAAAGAAAAAGCACAATAGCAGATGTCAGCGACAAAGTCGATCAAGAAATTGCTGACATGTTGAATCATAGCATTTTGATTTACTACACATTTACTTCTCAAGATATTTTTAATTCTAAAAAGATTGTGAAAATGGAAAGGATAAAGCCTGAGGAATACACAGAGTAAGAAAGAACCCTTATGTCCAAAAGTGCACATAGAGCATGTTTCCTGATATCTAACCTTATGTCCAAAAGTGCACATATAGCATGTTTCCTGATATCTAACCTTATGTCCAAAAGTGCACATAGAGCATGTTTCCTGATATCTAATTACTTCTGTTTGGAAAGTATATTAATAGGTGTTAAGTTTTTTAATGCATTGTATGGAAAGAACATACTTTTATGGGTTTTTTTTTTATTTTTACAATCTTTCCTTTGATTTCAGATTATGTAAAAGTATGTATTTAATAGATATGTGCTGGAGAGAGATACTATATAAATAAAAGAAAAAGTTTTGTCAAGAAAAATTAGGTAGTTATAATTTACTGCTATTTTACTGAATGATCAAGCTCCTGCAAAATTCATGACCCACATGCAATGTGTTAACCAAACCTAATGACTATAAACTGTTTAGATATCATTAATTACAATAAGTAATAAATAACAGACAACAGTTTTTCTTTCATGATGGCTTATGGAAAGCTATCTACATGTAGGCTCTACAAATAGTTGCTAATTTTAATAGTATACTCTTGAAAACAATACATGGGTGATTATTTAATTTACTAAGCTTGAATTTTGACAATCAATTCCAACATGCTGGAACTGCTACATCTTTAGTAGTTTTGACCAGTCCAATCTCAAAATGCAAAACAATGTAATACTATTAAAACACTGAATTATATTATTTGTACACTTCTAAAGAGAATTGTAGATAAATCAACTTGTACTAATAGTATCAATATTTAAAAAGCTAACAAAATAATAAAAAATATCTTATGTATAACTTTAATTCTGAAAATATAAACATTGTGATTATTTGTATCCATTTAAACCATAAGTAAATTTTAAAATCAAGATACTGTTATGCCAAATTGCTCAGAATGCCATAATCCTGAAACATGAAATTCTGATGATTAAAGTTCAAAATTATCTTAGAAGTAGTTAAAATAAATATATATTCTTTAAATTACAAATATATATTTATAAAATATATACCTCACCCATTTTTATTGGAAAACCAGCAGGCAACTGATGCATGATGAAATCTCTTAGTTTTGCAAAATGACGATTACTTATTGCCATCAGGTCAATTATTGGAATTAGCTGCATATAATACAAAGATCACAATTAATTCGCTTTATTCAAGGAAAGATTTTATAAAAATATTTCAAAACAAGAGCAAATTTTAATTTTAACTTTCAATGAACTTATCACTTCATTGCAATCTGAATTTAACTTATTATGAGAAAATTTACAAAAGTTTTTCTTCACAATGAAGGAAATTCTGAAATTTAATATAACTTTCATCTCTCTTTAAAAAGATTAAAATAAAACTAAAATACATAGTTCAATAAAAAATAATTAACACAACAGTACAAACAAATATTTAAACAAAAGTGTACACAGGAGATCATAATTGATTTTTTGATCTGTTGAGATAAACTGGTTTAAGGAAATATTAATAAAAATATCCATGCTTACTAAATGCACATCATTACTGATTTAAATGGAATTGATTTTTTTAAGTTTATTTATTGGTACATACTTTTTTATAAGTAGTTGTCACAATAGTGCATATATTTGTAAAGTTTGTGTAAAGTTTTTGTATCCTGTAGTCCTAGCAACTTATTCCGCTATTGAAACTACATTTTAACTTAATTTTTGTTATCATTGATTTTCTTTTTCAATTCCTACTATTAACTCACACTCTTTCTATATTTATTTATTTGTTTATTTATTTATCTTGGTGGAATTTTCAATCATTAATAAAATACATTTTAAAGAGCTCAGTTGAGCTGAAATTTTATATACATGATTATTTTGGATGACAATACAATAATTTAATTACAATTAAAAAATTATTTGATTAAAAATAATTATTTAAATAATTCCAAATAAGCCACATTGGCATAATTTTTGGTGACTTAAGGACCATTTTGGAGACATGTCAAAACTTGCAAAGGTTTTTTTCTCACGTTTTAAAGCATTCAGTTGAACTGAAATTTTATATACTTGATTGTTTTAGATGACAATATGATACTTTAATGATAATTTATAAAAATTAATTACCACTTAATATTGTGATTCTGTCATATGTATATACATATTTATATTAATTGTAACTATTTAATAAAAAGTAGCTAAAATAAAATTTTTCTTTGTTGATCTAAGAATTGACTTAATTTTTATTTTTTTTATATTACTTGTTTCATGGAATTTTCAAGCAATATTTAAATACATATCATTATAAATACAGTTATATTTTTTGCATATTATTTTTATTATTTACTAACAAAATGCCAAAACAATATAATGTAAAAATAGTTTTTTTTTCTTTTAAATTTTTAATGTTCAGAATACTTTTACAAGGTATCCATAGATTACAAAATTAACAAAAAAAATTAAGAATACAATTTCTATTGCATGACATAGCAGTTGGCTATAGGTTATCAAAAAGTGTAGTAAAATAAAGAAAAATAAATGAAACTTTAAGTACTCGGAAAATATTTCAAATTAACTAAACACATGAGCTAAAAATACAAATAGAAGAAATCTGTAATGAAAACAAAAATGAAGGGAACAAAAATAAATACCCCTATCAATTATATCTAAACTAAACTCAGTAGTGCAACATCCTATGAGGGCCAAAGTCTACTGCGCCTCTCTATCTCAGTTATCTCAGACCTTAGGCGCTGACGTGCAGATGCAGATATTACTGTCGGGTGGTCAGTCCGACGTGAAACCCCCAGTGTTTAATTTCCAAGCAAGCTTGGTACTCATTTATTGACCCACTGAAGGGATGAAAGGCTGAGTCATCCTTGCACAGCCCAGGATTTGAACCCTGTACTTGTGGCGTGGAAACACAATACACTACCTCTCAGCCACTGGACGATTATATGTAACATGTATTAAAAGAAAAACTATACACAAAACCTTTTTTGATCCTCTTACTTTTAGAAAAAAAAAGGAACTTTATTTTTTTCAATTATCTAAAATTATTTTGTGCATTGTTATTCTTATATTCATTGCCAAATAAGGCCTTTACTACAAGTTGAATGACTTTTAAAGTTACAATAAGAATGTACCTACACTACACAGAACATTAAATATTACAACCAAAATTCTGAGTTTAAAGAAAAAAGTCAGGTTTGGGACAGAACACCTTCATACTTTTGGGAAACACAAAGCACATAATTAATACACTCATGTACATATAAAAAATACAATGGTAGATAAAACCCACAAGGATGGAGAAGAAATATTTCACTAGCATAAAAAACAGGAAATATTGGAAGTCATTGAATGATTGATTGACGGTTTACTAATATTACACTTTGAAATAACACAGGGTTTATTGGTGACAGAGCCCATAATTTTGAACCTCAGTATAGTAACAAAGAGAGAGACAAGACCTAAAACCCCTCTTTCCAAACATGACAGCTTTGAACATCACAACATAATTAATGTGCAACAGTCCCTCTACATGGTGGATGGAACCTGGACTTGAGCCCATGATTCAACAACACCTGCCAAAAGTTCTTGACCATAACCACTCGCCTACCACGGCCATTACTGAAAGTCATATTTGTGATGTTGCTAGAACAATGAGAAGCATATCAAAGGTTTATTTTGCTATTAAATACAGAAGATGTAATGTTAATGGAACAGGTATGTTAAGAAAAAAAGTATGACATATAACCAAAGAAAAATTGAATGCAACTGTCACTACATTAGGGTATGTAGTTAAAAACAACATCTATGAGTCATTGAAATTGGTTTTCCCTTTCTTCTTTCAGTGCAAAGATGAGGAATGTCTGTTAAAGACTGATGTCAACCAACAAGATATTATCCAAAGATATAACAAATATTTTCAATTAGAATTAAATTTTATGAATACAATGCCCAATGAGACATTGAATATCCTTACTTTTAGACAGCAGCCGAGAGATCATATGTAATGCAATTTTGCATACAATGGAATGTAACACCAAAAGCAGCATGGAAAAGAGAAACATGAAGCAGTAGAATTTTATTAATGCATCAATCAGTACTCATGGTCCCAGCTGGCATTTACAGATAGAAGCAGGTACCATTCGCAATACTGGCCTACATGACTTTACTATAAGAACCATATCAGTACCTTTAATGGATATTTTGAGGTCAATAATATGTATTAACACTCTCATGTTAGTTACCTCATCTCAGTCAGACAAAATACTTAATCTATTCTAATCTGAGAAAAGCATACATGTCTAGTCATTATTTGCCATTTTGATTTTGTTACCACCATAGCATATGGACACTGATTTTTTTTTTTTTGTCGTTAGGACACACCGAACAGGTTTCTGTACATAAATCCTGCTTGTTACAAATATCTGGAAGCAGTTTTTCTTTTTTTTGCAATAGTTTTCAGTACCTATGTTGATAAGTTAATTTGCCACTTGACCAGCTGTGGTGCAACAGTTCCTCTTAGTTGTTAGGACAATATACCTGCCATTTACAACCATAGTATTACTAGAACAACTTCCAGCTTGTGCTTGCTACACATTTTGTTAGTTTGAAATCATGCTTAAAACTAAAAACAACACACTGTGCGCTATTTTGAATTGCATGCTAATTTTGAATTATTTCTCACTTTTATTTTTTCAGTCATCTGAATTCTGTCAGCTGGATATATTCAAAATTTCCCCAATTGTCAATTTATATTCAGATTTCATTACAACCAAAGACACCTACATGTGCCTGTTTCTACTCTCTTAGAGGTGCTGTCACAAGATCTGTCCCCACACAGCAAAAAATTGCATATATTGGATGTTTCCTACAACATCATAAAATCCTTCTAATTTATTTTTGTTAACATGCTTGATTTTTCAGCACTCAACAATCCAAAGATGATTCATTGATAGATTTTGTCCATCATTGTATAAACAATTTATTCAAAAATAATCAAGGCCCACAGAGTGAAATGAAGAGTATTTTGTTAAAGAAAAAAAAATGAAAGAGAACAAAATCCATTTATGAAATTATAAAAGAATTATACATAACTTTTCTAAAACATTTCAAAATTTTTTTGTTAATTGACAAAATTAAATATTTTATGCTTTTATTTTTGAGTTTAGATGCACTAGAGATAAAAAAAAAATTAAATATTCATATGTAATATAATAAAACTTTTTGAAAATATACCTGCTCCTGAAGAGAAATAGGGTAATTCTCACACAACCATATGGTACCTTTGAATTTCTGTATTTTTGTAGAAACTTCTCTTGGTCTCCCTATATCTCGTCCTTTCAAATCAATAAGAGAATCAAAATACTCTTCAGGACTTATTGCACTAGGATTTGGAGATCTAAATTCCTGAATGGTATTAAAAAATATAGAACATAATAAATACGAAAAAATTACAAAAAACTATCTTTCTATATATATTTTTAATGAAAAAAACCCCAGAAATATTTATAACAGTAAATTACAATAGAGTTAGCAAAACTTAAAACATATAAGAAAACATAACTGTAAATCTTAGTCTAAAATATTTAGATAGCGATAAACAAATATTAAATAAATCTTCCAGCAACAAATTCAGTTTTCATGAATCCTTTGTAATATGAAAGATAATTTGTTTTTTTTACCAATCTAATATTTAATTACTATAAAAAAACTCTTGAAATATATATAAGCAGAAATATAAACATATCTATAATTATACGAGATTGACAGAAAACAATTATTAATGCATTTATTCACATAATGACAAATAAAATACAAAATCATCTAAATAATGAAACAATAATTAGATAAAATTAAAAATTATGTAAAAATTTTAAAAAATACTAATTGAATATATTAAATACATGTTCTACTACAATTCCTTCTTTATAAAAATGAAATATTTTTTTCATCAAAGTAAGTTTACAAGAATACAAATTATATTACTTTGATAATAAAATTCAAAGACTTTCTAATTTTTTCCTAATGCTTTGAGCTCATTCTGAAGTAGCATAGTTAAAATAATAATCTTATAAATAAACAGAATATAATCTGCATCAAAGAAATTCACTGCAAAATTACAATATGAAAGTATTTTTGAGCAATAATGGTAATTGTTTCTATCAAATAACCCTCATTAAGAAGAAAAATAATAAAATTAACACATACTCCAGTTACTGACATAGAATTGTTACGCTCATCAACTTCCATGATTCCTAAAAAAGACTGAAAAGCTGACCGTGTTGCCTTGTACTTCCTCTTATCCAATTCAGATAAGTGTTCAGTTCTAGTTTTAGTAACCAATTCAACATTGTTCGCTACATAAACCTAAAAAATAAACAAGAAAGTCTATAACATATGAATTTTTATTAAAATAACACAAATGTAGAATATTCATTAATAATGAGAACGATAATTACAAGATAAAACCTTAGTTAAAATATCTAAACATATAAATTATTCAAAAATGTACATATGCAGATGAATGTGTACTATGCAAATTACTTATTAAATTAAGTAAATTACTTAATTTAATAGGTAATTTAATTTTAAATATAATTATTTTTGAAAAGGAAATAAAAATATAAGTGGATTACCCTGCATTCGTATCCATTCACCATAACTGTTTTGCTGTTTTTTCGATGTAATAACCCAGATCTTAAGCTGTAGGATAAGAAAATCAATATTACAAATGCATTTATTTTGTAAAAATTTTTACTAATATTTCCATACTTATTACTTCAAAATAACTTTTTTTGACAACTATTGTTCTAAAACAATGTTTCAATGATTTGTTCAATGCTTTTTATGTAAGCAGTTTCAAATCACTATCTATATTCTTCTGAATCTGAATAAAAATTATAAACAACTGACATCCAAATATTCTACTAAACATTTTTAAAATTAATTGCTGAAATTTAATACTGATATATGCTTGTTTGCAATTTCCTAAGTAATAAGAATTGCAAATGAATTTAAAAAACTATAATGATGGTTTTGAAGAATCATGCTGAAATGTTCAAATTTTAAGATTTTACTAAAAACAATGCAACTGTGCACTTTCTATGCTTCTAAAATGTTGTTCAAATACGTGAAAAAAACAAAATGTCTAATGTACTTACTATCTTGCACAGGAATCTTAAAAGAAAATTGTTCCAACGAAGAAGGCAATGCTCAATACATACTTTCTTAAAAATAGAAACAGTATCCAGGTGGCAGAATTAATAATTTTATCATTTGATGTAATAACTTTATAAAATTTAATATAACTTTGAAAAATTTGTGGTTTGACTGTCCCCAAAAGACAATCATGCGAAATAATGTGATTCATAAAAGTAAAAATCAAGTTGAACCTCAGTGTCAAAGTAGAATATAATAATAAAAAAAAAACCAAGTATATTATCATTATTTGATTATTGTTCACAATTATGAAACCTAGAATCAACAAATTTCAGAGAAACTAATCAAGTATTAAAAAAATACTATATTTTCTAAATTCTATTAAGAAATCAATTACCATTTTGAAAAATAAAAATACTCTAAAAGTATTAAAAGTAAAGAAAAGAAATAAATTAAAAATCAAAGCAAAGAAAAATTTAAACACAAAAATACCTGTCAAATCTTATCTTCTCTGTGTCCACATAAGTGGCCACAATAGGAGCAGCAAACCGCAATGCAACCTGTTCTGGAGAAGGTGAGAGAGCAACCATCACACTCATCATGTGTGCTGGAAATACCTTCATTTGTTCAATGAAAACTTTTCTTGAGTCATGATTGACTTCCATTATGACAGCACCATCCTCTGGAAAAAAAAATTATATCATCTTATAAATATATTATGGGAAAAAATTTAATGTAGCGATACATTAATTTTGGTTAGCTTTTCAGTTTGTTAATAAAATTTATGAATTTTCAGTGTAATTTTTATTTAGCATAACTGGTACTTCTATGTAATTTATATATAGAGAGATTGATTTAACAATTAAAACAATAAACTATCTTTCTCACAAAAATATTACCCTCAAGAATTTTGATGATGTAGATATCTGATTATATCAATTTGTAGTTTATAAAAATATTTCCAGACATTTCGACAAATGGATCTATTTTTCGAACACTAATAAATATGCTATGCAAATTTCAAATTTAATTAATGTTAATGTAAATCATAATTAAATATTATAAAGCAAAAAAATATACTATGTAAGCATCAATTACAGGTACATTAAAATAATGGAGATTTATTACTTAAATTTTAAATGGATTTTGAAATGCAGAAATTAAAATGTACAACAAAAACAGTCAAATTACAAGAATGCAAAAAAATATTCAGATATTTTACAATTATATTATATACTTTAGAACATTTACCATGTCCTTTGAATATATAACTCCTATTCCCTCTTTGCCATTTTGAATGATAAAATCCTAAGAGAGTTGTATCTATTCGAACACTGGATCCTAAAAGAGTTTTACTAATATGTAAAACAATATTTAAGACAATTAATATTTTAAATATACAACAAACTTACTTCTCACAATTACATACAAAACCGGGGGAAAAAATTGTCAAATGTATATTGCTTTTCTCAATTTCCTATTAATTAAAAAATATTTCTTAGGAAACTTTAATATTCTCAACTTATATAAATTTAGACAATATAAAATATCACAATACAAGCCATAAACAATCTAAGAATTATCAAACATGCTGCATTTAAAAAAATGCTCATGTAGAAAAATATTAATCCCATTACATGTGAGAGTTGATTATTATATAAATGCATAGTTGAAAAAAAATTAAATTAAAAATTACTTTATTTTTTAAAAATTCATGATTATTATATTACATTTCAACATCTTTAATATAATTTGTGTATAGTCTTAATAATTTCAAAATAAAAAAAACTTACCACATTTGTATACTTTGTATGTATCACTTGGGCACAATCTGGACAGTAAGGGAACTGAAAAAATAAACACATGCCTTAATTTTATAAACTATTGTATTCATTAATGTGACTGATTAATTACATACAAACTACAACATAATAAACTTAATGATTAATGAAACATTTAGGGATAGTATTACTTTGAATTAAAATTCTTTTAACTGCATAAAATAACTTTGATAGCTACTTTATACCTTTATAGCAATTCTTCATTAAATTAGATTTATAAATCAATTGGATCAACAAAAATTTCCAGTTCAATATTATATAGCATTTCCATTGGAGTTTATGTAATATCTTTTCTTCTTTGTTATTATAAAGTAGTCAATAAAATCACCTGTACTGTAAATTCACTTTTGAATTTAAAAAAAAAAATCAGAGTGATGTTTTGATCAACTTCTGAAATTGAAATAAATTTCAGCATAAGCCACACAACATGTCTTTCCAATCTTCAAATAAATGATAAGGAGATTTATCCATTGTTTATAATCAAAATAAAAAGAAAAAAATATTCCCAAATTCTAATGTGAAATACTACATAATCAACTTTGAGTTGAGTAGAAAATAGGGCAAAAAAAGACTAGAGGTTTTTAGAAATGTTACAATAGTTGAGACTGAGAACAATACATGAAAAAGCAAATTTAGTTTAAAAATATCCTCCTTCGGATTCTAATTAATTAACTTAGATTTAAAATTAATATAATAAAATTATTAGAGATTTATAATGAAATCAGTTATTAAATTTATGGTTGTCACATAACCATAATATCAGAGGACTGAAGAAAAAAAGTGCAATAAATCAAATGTATATAATTTTTGAATATTACTTAGTTGTTTTCATTAATAAAAAAAAATCATAATTATTTCTGAAAAGCTTTTTTGTATTATTTTTAAAAAATTTAAATTCTCAAAAGTTATTAATAAAAGTTGAATGAATGTTTTTATTTTCACAATATATAATATACATACCCCAGCTGTTAAACTCCCAACGTATCTCTACATAAAAATCAGGTGTCTGTAAATGTATAAAATCAATTACATAAAATGTTTTCATACAAATTAATATTGCTTTTGCAAATAACTGAATTTAATTTTTTTATATTACTAATAAATATCTAAAAGAATATTTTATTTTACTCTTAACAATATACATAATAATTAGATAAAACCTGACATAATAGTTTAGAAAATTTTATGTATACTTACACCCTGTATTTTTGAGAGCAAATCAGGAATTCCTATTGCTCGAGTGCTGTATCGTTGAAAATCTCTTTTTTCTAAGACCTCCTGTAAAAGTTGAGCATTTTCTGTGCTTACAGCCTCATGAACAACTAAAAAAATTCACAAAAATGCTTAAATTAATAATAAATTTTCAAAACATTCCAAAAAGAGAATAAAATCCAATTCACTATAATTAACAAGAGTAATAAAATAGGTTTTTTCCCCTTTACAATAAATAAAAACAATAATATTGGTTGTATAAAAATAAAATTAAAAAACAAACAAATGTAATACACTGTCATAATATTTTTGCATATCTGAATAAGATTAGATACATATATGAAACCTGTTTTCATAAGTAATTATCTAAAATCAATACTAATTTTTTAAGTAAAAAATAGATTTATATCAAATGACTTCAATAAATTTAATAACTAACTTGTATAGCCTTGTTTATTTTCTACAATTACGTCAGCTCCATGTCTTAAGAGTACTCTGGCAGATTCTAAGTGATTTAATGTTACAGCAAGCATTAAAGGGGTTCTTCCTCTTGGATCTTTCTTCTCAATATCATGCTACAAAACATAATTATAGTTTACAGAAGAATACAAACTTTATATATAGAAGAAAAGTAGATTAAAGTTTTAAAATGATAAAGGAAACAATCTCAATTTTAATTTGCCACACAACTGTCAAAAATTTCATTTTAACATAAAAGTACAGAAAACTCAGAAAAATTGACCTAATATATTATAATAAAGCATCAGCTATAATTAAACAGAAAAAATAAAAACTTGCAAAATTCACAAAAATCTAAAATTATGTATATAATTTCTACAATTAACCTATTTTATAAGCTGTCTGTTTTAACACATTTTGAACATTCTGAAAGCATACACCTTTCAATACACCTTCAAATAAATAAACACAACTATTTCACTTCTGTTTATAAAACCAGTTTCTTCCAGTCTCTAAAGTGGTCAGCTTGTAGATCTTCAATTATATATATTTTTGTCTCTAATTCTATAGAAAGGAATAAGACAAACTTAGCTAAAAAGATACTTAGTTTTTGTACTACATTTCACTGCACAATTTATGATTATAAATCTCTTTGGTTAAAAAGCTTTTTTTTAAACTTTTTTTCATAAAAAAAGAGGAGGGGGAAAAAGGGTAGTTTTAAAACTTGATTAAATGATTATATAAACTCAGTTTTTTTAATAAAAAATTAGAGTGAAGCTATTTTCCACTGTAACTCTACCATAAAAATTAACAAATAGGTTTTCTACAAATTTAAATAAAATGTTAAATTTTTTTTATGATTTAGTAATATTTTTAGGAATTTTGGTCTTTTAATGGAAAGATATAAAAATTTGTTTTAAAATTGATTTCATACAAATTTCCCGATCTTAATATTTATCTAAAATTCCTATAAAATTTCAAGTTTTTTTTATTCCCTATAATTTTTTTTTTATTCCTTACTTTTTAAAACATATCTATAACTTTTATGTACATAATAGCTACAGCTATCATGTATGAATTAATTTTACATGTTCTTTTCAACTATCCAATTTTGCTAGCAAAAATTAACAAGAAAGCTATTAGTTACTTCCTTTTAGAATATATCTTCAGGTAAAAATTCACATGCTTAGAACTTTGGCAAAAGTTGCTATTCTGAGGATAAAATTATTTATTATACTTTTAATTTCTTTTTGTATATTTTCTACCAATTTTTTTAAAAAAATATTTGAGAAAGGACAATTTTATATTTTTACAATACAAGAAACCTTTTAAAATGAATTTTTATGCTAAAAATATCAATGGAATAAAATAAGGGATAATACTTTTAAAAGATAAAATAAAGCCTTCATATCAGAAACTTGCACGATCTTTTTAAGCAAAAGCATTCATAAAAGCAATGAAGTAATTTAAAAGTTAAAAATTACTCAAAAGCTTCATGTCAGATTTCCCAATTAAAATAAAGAGCATTTTGATAGTAAATTTGAAAATAGTGCTGCTCATATATTAGTAATAAATATAATATATAATTAACATCAAATTTTAAAATTTCATAATCACCAAACTGAGTAATTACACAAAATAAATACATTTTTGATGATTTACATTTAACTAATTTATTTTGTAATCTAGTGTTTATTAATATAAAAAGTATATATTATAAAATAATCAAAATAATTTTTTACATACTTGATATTATAATATATTTGATAGATGTTCATTTTTCTTTTTTCATGTTACTTATCTTGGAATGAAACTGTTCATACTTAAGAGACAAAGTAATTTCTTTTTTCCCAACTTCTAATCTCATACTGTTCACAATTAATGATAAATTTTACAGCTTAATATGGAAAAAAAACCCGTACATTTCGTAATTTAAACAAAATTCTTCCTACATTAAAAGAAACTATATAAAACTAAAGTAAGAAACAATGTAATTGAAGAATAGAAACGAGAAATGAATTTCAACAGTATGATTTTTGTAATGAATTAATATATTTTTAAAAAATATATATATTAAAAATACATATATTAAAAATACATATATGCATGAATAAAAACTCTATTCTTATTTAAAAAGCACAATTTTTTTAAAAAAAAGATAACTATTTTTTTAGCAAAAATTGATACAATTTATGTATTGATATATTTTGTTCTACATCACATATATTTATCATTTACAAAAATATGCCTCTTAAAGTAATTACAGACAGCATATACAATTAATAAATTAATTCATTTTGCATGAAGAAACTCTTATCATTTTCTAAATTAAATACAGTATAAAAAAAGACTAGTTAGTAGTGAATTATCTTTTATAAATATTATCGTTCAATACTAGAATATCGGCAGCATTGTCTGAACTTCAAAACTTCATGTTACTTCTTTCTTAAAAAACCATTTAATACTTTATAAAATCAGAATATGAATTTTTAGGTTTTGCTCACATTCTAACAGCATGAAAGTAAGAACATTTTAACATATTGAGTTTTACCTCTGATGATTGTAAATACTTCTCTAACTCTTTATAATCATTGTGCCAAACAGATAAATGAAGAGGATATTCTCGCCGGATTCTTTCATAAATCATAGTGGTTATTTTAAATTACGAACTTTTTATACATTTAAAAATATTCCAATGAAGCTATTGATTTGTTTCAAATTAAAGCTGTCAAACTCAAACCATTACAGCGAACTTTTCTGCCTTACAGCAACACAGATGATCGTACACAACTTTGAGTTGAGTTGTTTTGGAACAATATTTTTATAAATTACAAATTTGATGAAATGAATACTAAAAACACTACAGCAGATAAAAACTGCAAAAAAATTTAATATAAAATGTGAAACGGAGTAAAGTTAAGTTAATTAAGTTAGTAAAGTTTGGAGACAAAAATTTCTTTAATGTTATAGCAAAACGTCACCGCCTGAAATTGCGAAACCAGAACTAATCAAGAGAATTTAAAAATTCCAAAAAAATACATGGCGATTAATAGCTTAACATCATAAATGTCCAACTGAGAAAAGCGATTAATGTTTATTAAACGCGATTCTTCAGGTCACGTGCAGGTGTATCCATTGATTTTTAATCAAATTTAAATGAATATTTTTATAATTATAATACTTTTACATTATGTTTGACAATGCTATGAATAAACCATTCATAACTACAAAAAGAATAATGGAAACAAATAAAATGTACAATAGTTTCTTTTGACAGTTAAGAATAGCATTATGTTACATGTTCTATTATTTAACAAAAAATATTCTCTCATAGTTATGTAATAGTAAAAAATATTAATATGTGAACTTTCATTAAAATTTTAAAAATAAATTTTAATTTTTGAAATCATATACTTTTACACAATACCGGAGATTGAAATTATTAACTAAACTAATAATTAAAAATCATTATTTAAAAATGGACGATTACCTGTTTATATTGATTTTATACTATTTGTCCTGAGAAAGTTACAAAAGGAATGAAAAAAATTATAGTTGGAACTTGCAGTTTTATTTTCTATTTTTCGATATTTTTGTTCCCTTTATTTTCTTTGTCTTCTTCATTTTATAGTTTCAAAAAAAGAAAAAAGAAAAAAAATCTGAGATTTGAAGTATTTATTAGAGATTATAATGAAAAATAATGTTAAAATATCATACTTTTCATCCCCTAATATTCTTGCAAGAAAAAATTACGACATTTAATTTTGTCATGAAGGATCATTTTTATATAAAAATAGATCATATTTTAAAATAAGAGTAAGATCTTATTTAGAGTAAAGAATTTGATATATTTAATATTTTGATTAATTTATTTTAAATTAATTTTTGTTAATTAAATAAGTAATTTCTTCCAAAAAGAAACTATTAAATTATTTTGATTTTCAAAAACAATTTTTTTATTCAAATTAAAAAAATAAATAAGGCAAAATTCTAAGATTTAAACAACAAAATTACTGGTTTTGATTTTTTTAAAAAATTGTGGTTTATATTAAAATTTTATTACTTAACAAATCTGCAAATTTAAGTTTATCTTTAATATGCGTATTCTTACTGAATTTTTTAAATTAATTTTTTATTAATGACAGTGATTTTACCAACGGTTTATTTTTGCTCTCATAACTCTGAATAGCTTATCACTTTAGCTATTTTTGAAGATATTAACAAAATTCTGTTGGCATCAAAAGTTGATGTTTTATATAGTCATATTTACGTATTCAAAATATATATGCGATAAATACGTAAATTAAATTCATGCATAATATAATTTAATTATTCCTTTATCAATATAAAAATACCAGAATTTAAGGAAAAAATATTTGAAGCATCTGAGAAAGCCCACCTGATAAACTTTATAAGTCGTGTGCTTCTGGAAGATTTATACCTAAACAAAATATTCTACATATGTATATCTAAGGAGATCATTTTCTAATTGAGATCAGTGTATTTTAACTGTCAATATTTTTGCCCAAAATGTTCAAAAAAAAAAGGCACATTTTATTTATTGTATGTAACTAAGTGTAATACTTAACAGAATGCGAAAATAGCAGAATCTTATTTTAATTTCCAATTTTAAAGTATTTGCACTATTTTTTATTTTATAATTGTGGAACACAAAAACTCCTAAATGTTTGCTTTTTATAAGTACACTCTTAACGCTATGAAGAATGTTTCAAATATTTTAACTCTCCAAGCGGTCTGCACGTAAAATCCCGTCATTCCAGAGATGCTTTTTCTGCCTTCAAGCAAGATTCCCAAAAGCGGCCGAGCCGCATTCTTAAAAATACGGTTCAACCGCTTTTGAGAACCTCACCTGACGGTAAAAAAATACGTGCGGTGCATTTTCGAAGCATCTCCAGAATGGCAAGACTTTAAGTGCAGACCGCTTAGAGGGTTAAAGCAGAAATAACCATTAAGTCGATCGCGATCGACCGGTGGATCATTTGGGGACCAAGACATTTTGGGGTGACCACCTTTACCAAGACCTAAGACGAGTATCTTAAAAGCAGGGGTGTAGCTACCGCCGTATCAGCCGTATCAATGATATGGGGCCCCCAAGCTACAGGGGGCCCCAACATGTGTAAATACAATTTCACTAACAGGGCTCCCATATCTAAAAAAGGACCCGAAAGAATTTTGATACAGTGCTCCCTCAGAGCTAGCTACGCCAGTGCTTAAAAGAAGCATATTAATGGAACACTGACGCCAGCTAGACTGGAGAATCGGTTTTTCACAATCGATGCGATTGTGTTCACTTGAGCAAATGATTCGATGAATATGTAGACGACACATGTACCTTCATTGGAAGCGCACGAAGACGCTTTATGCGTTCTATATAGGAAAAATACGACCATCGCGATGCCAGCCGTAGAAATATTTTCCCGTAAGCAGACTGGAGGGAAAAATAAATGTCTTCTTTACACTGCCGTATTGCGTCCCATTTTAACTTATGGATGTCCTGTGTGGGGATATGCTGCCGATTCTAATGTTAAATTACTCGAATATGCTCAGAATTCTCTTTTAAGAAATATTACCAGATCCTGCAAGTACACTAAAAACAAAGAAATATACAAAGTTCTTAAAATTCTACCTTTCAAAGCCTATATCAAAAAACTTGCAGTTAACTTTTTCAATTCACTTCCTAATAGTAATAATTCCAATATTTTAAATTTAGAAAATTACGACCCAAATTACAATAAAAAAAGGCCCAGACGTATTTTACTGGACTCTTACAATCCGCCATAACTTTAATGTCTGTCATTCTCCGGTGGAGAATGACCCCATCTAATTGCTAAATTTTTATCTTTTCTCGTAATTTTTATTCTATTTTATTTTTAAATTAAATTTTAAATTAATTTCTCGCGCTACCCACACAGGCATTCTTAATTTTAAAACTTAAATTTTCTGAATGACACCAGGACAGCCGATAGAGTGTGAACTCACTTTGATAACCGCTGAAACCCTCCTGCATAGCTCCTCCCACTGCCTCCTTCAACGTCCACCAATCAGGAAAGGCAAATTCAATGAAGGCCCTACAACATCAGAGCCACTATACAACAGTATGGGATGGAGGAACGCTTCGCGTTCCAGTTCCCAATGATAACCAGCGTCGTGAAAAATAAATGTTAATGATCAGCTCCTTTCGTAATAGCCCGGGATTGGCTATTAAGGCTTAACCCTAAACCACGCGTTTCCGCGGGATTGGGTTCTCGTGGGTACCGGCCTGCGATTGTGCGGGACTCGGAAGCGAATATATTAAGTACATATGTTGGTTCTTATAATTATACTTGTATTTTGTGTTTTGCTTTAAGGTATCCGACTACGTTCGGAACCGTGATTTTAAAAAAGCGCATAAATGGACAATTTTCATGATATTTAGTGTCACTTAGATTAGAATACACGTACAAAATTGTTTTAAGGATTTATTGACAAAAAATTTATTTAAATACAATATTTCGGCAAAAAATTAACTTAGAATAACCTTTTTTCAAAATGTTCTCCTTTTGTGAAAAATGCTTCTATTATATTAATATTTTGCTTGTATATAGCTCAGACCTCTGTACAGAGGCTCACGCATGATATTTGAAAAATTCACATTATTTTCAGAGTTACAACCCATTAAAATAATTATCGGCGTTTTTTTTCTTAAAATTTTTCCCTTCTGTTGTCATAAAACATGGATAAACCCACTTTTAAGTTATATATTTCAAAAATTCTAGTTGAGCCTCTGTACAGAGGTCTGAGATATATACAGGGAAAATATTATTATAATAGAAGCATTTTTCGCAAAAGGAGAATATTTTGAAAATGGGTCATTCTATATTCATTTTTTGTCAAAATATTGTACTTAAATAATTTTTATTGAAATACTATTCTTAAAAACAATTTTATATATATTTTCTAATCTAAGTGATACTAAATATCATAAATATTATCCATTTATACGCTTTTACAAAATCACACTTCCGAACGTAGTCGGATACCTTAAACACAGTTTTAATGTAGTATATTTTTTTTCAGTAAAAGGTAGGCAAGTATATATTCCGAATTTATTATGAAGTTATAATGGATATTGAAGACCTTTTTTTAGCTTATTACATCTACATCACTGGGTGGACCACAACACCTTGAAAAAATTAGAAGTTGCCCGTACCTTGGAAAAGTCTGCCCCCGTCTTAAAAGAATTTTTCTTTTACAAACAAACAAACAAAAAATTCATACCTGTACCTCTTTTTCAAACGGTTGAGAATTTCATGTGTGTGTTCATATATAATGCTCAGTCTTACAATTATTACGGGGACAGAGATAAAATCGGGTTTTGGATTATCTATCCATTATTTTCTTTTTTCTCTAGCAACAAACTGCAAATTGCCTTGCCAATCCCCGTTCTTAATCGAATATTTTCAAGAATCTAAATTCCTGCCTTCAAGGAAAAATTCCCGCCTTCACCACAAAGAAAATCCCGGATGAGAAGTGTTTCAGTACCAGGACAAACTGCATCTCCTGAAAACACTAGCAATAATAATCTCATTATAAGAATTAAAAATTATGTGCAAGTCAAAGATAGAAAGAAGAAAATGACAGTGCCCGTACAGCGTACTGGCAAACCAGTTGTGGCCAGCTTCCGGTAGCCCGTACGGTGTACGGATAACGGTGTAGGGCAGCGATACTCAACCTGAGGCCCACCGGGCTATTTAGAGTGGCCCGCTCATTGCTCATTGCTCATTGCACAAAGAAAAAGGAATTATTTAAGAACAATGTATTAAACATTTAGCGGAAATTTATATCAATCAAGCAATCAAACACATCAATTTTGCTATTGAAATTTTGATTGAAAGATTTTTTTTCTGTCTATTTGTAATCGTAACAAGTAGTAATAACAAATACCAGTGGAATAGCGAATGGACTAAATACATGTGACTTCATAGTCACATGATAACTGAGCCACGTGTTTTCGGCCAATCAGTTCATAAATTAATGCGACGTCATAATTATATCATAAATATAATCACGCGTTTCCAGCTACTTAGTTCATGTGCTTCACTGTTGCCAACTTTTGCTTTTTGCAGGAACTTTCTTTTAGAAAGTACATATTTGTTAACGATATAATAATGTACACAGTTAAACGAAATACACTTAATTTGAAAGTATTCGTATATAATGTAAGTATTTTTTTAATTTTGAAAACTGATTGAAGAATTTTAGCACGTGAAATCTTCACCCAATCATCAAATTTTAAATGTTATCTAAACTTTACAAGTTGAACAACTTAGTATGTCAATTTTTAATCAATGGGAAACACGCGATTGCCTTTATCATGTGACCATCATGAATTTAGTCCATCGAACTGGAATACAGACTATTTTATGGATGAAGCTGAATTTAAATTTTAAACAAATAATATTGATTTCAGGCTGAAATTCTGTCAAAACTTCTTTTAGCTGTCATTCTACGCTTAATAAATTAATGTTTGAAATAAAAATAAGAGAGACTTTATCAAATAAATAAATAAATAAAATTTTATCAAATGGTTTGGCAGCTTTTTTTGTACGACAATGGGTCATGGGTGGAATGAAACCGAAACTACTTCACAGCTCAATAAAAAATGCATAAAACTGAAATTTTTTTTTTTATATGTGTTTGATAAGGATTAATTAGTATTAAGGTATCCGACTACGTTCGGAACCATGATTTTAAGAAAGCGCATAAATGTATAATTTTCATGATATTTAGTGGCACTTAGATTAGAATACATGTATAAAATTGTTTTAAGGACATTATGACAAAGAAAATTATTTAAACACAATATTTTGGCAAAAAATTAATTTAGAATAACATTTTTTTAAAATGTTCCCCTTTTGTAAAAAATGCTTCTATTGTATTAATATTTTGCCTGTATATAGCTCAGTCCTCTGTACAGAGGCTCAACTATGCTTTTTGAAAAATTCACATTATTTTCAGAGTTACAACTATTTGAAATAATTATCGGCGTATTTTCTTAAAATTTCTCTCTTCTGTTTTCGTAAAACATGCATAAACCGACTTCTAAGTTATGCATTTCAAAAATTCTTGTTGAGCCTCTGTACAGAGGTCTGAGCTGAATACAGGCAAAATATTATTATAATAGAAGCATTTTTCACAAAAGGAGAACAATTCGAAAAAAAATTTTCTAAGTTAATTTTTCGCCGAAATATTGTATTTAAATAATTTTTTTTGTCACAATGTCCTTATATAAAATAATTTTATACATATATTCTAATCAAAGTGACACTAAATATCACGAAAATCATCTATTTATGCGCTTTTTTTAAAATCACGGTTCCGAACGTAGTCGGATACCTTAAAAGCAAAAAAAAAAAAGAGTTTTAATATATTAATCAATTTATCACATTTTAAGAGTCAAATATTGCCTTGGTCTTATAATGTTTTTTCCATTAATCCTGATGTTGCGGCCCGCGTGAAGTATCTACCATATGTATGCGGCTCGGCGGAAAAAAAGGTTGAGTACCCTTGATTTAAGGGGTTAATTCAGTTATCTTGAAGGTAGTGACTTTCAAAGATCATGCAAAAAATTGATAGAAATATTCTAATAAAATTCAAAAAAAAAAATATAACTTAGTTTAGTCTTCATTTTGATATTGATTAGAGCGTACGAATCCTTTGTTTTAAAACCGCATTTGTGATAAAGTCACTTTAAATGTACGGAGTATTTAGAAACAAATTTAGGATTTCATTTTTTACGAATTAATCGGGAATTTCGAAAAAAAGTTGAGGCAGTAGTTGAGTTGTCGAGACCGGCATTGTTGAGTTGAGTCGTGAATTATGAGTCCTGATGACACTTAAGATCGTTTGTGTATTAGTCCTGATGAATATAAAATTTGTTAGAATTCAAAAGTCCTTACGTTTGAGTTGTGTGGAAGTTTGAGATGGGTTACAGCTCAAGAGTCTCGTCGTCAAAGATCACGGTTCAAAAGTACGGACCTTGTCACCAATGAGCAACGTGTTGCTTCTAAATTGCAGGGGCGTAACGCACACCCGCAACCCCCTGTGTTGGGGGCTTTACTATGTAAGATTCTGGCTTGGGGCCCCAAAACCTGACTTTTCAGGGGTGGGGCCCCTAATATTCTCCGTTACGCTAATGCTAAATCCAATACTAAAACAATAAATCAGAAAAAAGTTGCATTTTCAAAAAATATCATCAGTTTTGATGCTAGGATAGTTTTGACATTTTGTTATTGCAAGCAATGTCAAATAAATCAGAATAAAACAAAGGGAAATATAGGAGGTATTGGTGCCCGCTAATAAATTTTGAGGAAATTAGTGTGTTAGAAAAATAGATAAAATTAATCATTTCAAAGAAAAATACTGAGAGAGGAACAACATGAATTCACAATTGATTTAACATACAGAGCTATTTTCGTTACTTCAAATGAAACTGCAAAATAATTCACTTCAAGCGCGTAGACTATAAAATGTGATATCCTCGAAGGAAATTATCTAACCTAGAATAATTCAGCGTAAAGGATATAAAATTTTCATTAATTTTAGATACTATAGGTGCAATTTCTTTCATCAAAATAAAGAACAGTTGCAAATGAGGCACACATCACTTTTTCTAATCTAGAAAATGGGTTCATATTTATTTTTTAGATAAAGCTGCCAAAATATTTTTAACACCAGTATTTTGTTGTTCACAATGAGTCTGCATTATGATTTCGGAGTCACGTAATGTATGTTTTTAAGCAAAAAACTTTTTATCGGGTTTATTTATTTGCATATATACTTACAATTCAAGTGATTCCTCCACATAATTATGATTTCAAAATAGAGAGAGAGGGAGCATTTAAGTGGATTAAGAGTGAAAAATTATACTTTTTTTTTCTCACATACTTATTTATTTATTTTGCATTTTCCAAACTCTAAAGGAGATTCTATAATCTTTTCCATATTTCAATTCCAAATAACGCTTCTTGATTTCCATCCTCACAAAGTTTTTCCTCAGACAGTTTTAAGATCAAACTAGAATCGAACTTAACAAGTATAATAGTTTACTCAAATCAGTATGTAACTTAACCTATAATAACGTACCAAAACAAAATTTTGAACTTTCTTGCTTTAGTTCACGTTTGAAATATGAATACTAGCCATTACCCACTAGTTTTTCCGGGTATTTCCTGATGTTGTATAAATATGTACTGCTTACATACTATACAATAGAGACATGAATCATTAATATATATACCGTAAAATCCGGTGTATAACGCGCACCAATTCTTTCCAGCCTTATTTTTTAAAATTTTTAGGTATTTTCGCCGTATAACGTGCCCCCCCTTTTTTTTACGAAGAGTCTTGAAATGTACGTATGCAATGCTCTTATGTTTTGAAGTCATTCATTTGAGGTATTACCCCAAGTTCTTGAAAAAATATTATATTTCTAGAAGTACAACTCTTGTTCATATGATATGTCATATGTTTTAAATAAGCAGTATTTCGAACTGTGTAGAAGTCCTAATTTTTTTCATATTCACCTTTTCTTTATTTTTAAAACTCTCGTTTTTATACCCGGCGTATAACGCGCACCCTTAAATTTCGATCTTATTTTTGTGTTTAAAGTGCGCGTTATACGCCAGATTTTACGGTATATAAATTATTGATATCTAAGTCTTAGCATTAAGCGTTCGATTGTAAAATAAAACATTCTTATAACTCTCCTTTCTTGATTTAAAAAGGACGAGACTTTTAAATAATAATTTCTAACAATTTCTAAAATTGAGCTGGAATGATCTTTTAAGCTCCTGTAACTTCCTCTCCAAAGTAGATTTCCACAAAACCTATTTTTAGGAGATCTCTACTCAACAAAATAAACATGGCTTCCAAATTTTAAGTCTAAACTTAATAGTTCAAAAAAGGATTTTCTTTTTTCTGCAGGATCCATTCTTAGCTGATTTCATTTCAACAAAATAAACATGGATATCAAATTTCATTACTGTAGGTCTAGTAGTTCGAAAGCGGGAATTTTTTTTATCAGTACTCTCCAGTAACTTCCCGCTTAAAATCTATTCAGCAATGGATTTTAAGGAAATCGACACCCCTATAAGAGTCAATTTTCTTAAAATCCGTTGATTAACAGATTTCTGTTCAACAAAAGGAACATGCCTACCGAATTTCAAATCTGTAGTCTAATAGTTAAAAACGGAAATATATTTACATATAACTCCCCTTAAGTATTCACAACCTCTCTTGGGGATCGATTTTTGCAAAACCTTTCCTGTATTGGATCTTTACTTGAGGGTCGATTTTCGCAAAATTCGTTCTTAGCGAATCTCTTCTCCATGGAAGGAACGTGCCTACAAAATTTTAAGTCTGTAGGTCTAATAACAAGAATAATAGTAAATAACGGGAGAATATATTTATCTATGAAGTCCCTTAAGTCCTCACTATTTCCCTGGAGATCAATTTTTTTAAAGCCCTTTCCGCATCGGATCTCTACTCCATGAAAGAAATGTGTTTACCAAATTTCAAGTCTGAAGGTCAAATAGTTCAAAAATGGGAATACTTATCTCTGACGTCCTTTAGGGGTCGATTTCCGCAAAATCCTTCGTTAGCTGATCTCTTTATGGAAGGAATAAGCCTATCAAATTTCAAGACAGTAGGTCTAATAGTTTCGGTAATATCGTGATGAATGAGTGAGTCGCTTTCCTCCTTTGCAAATGCAAAGTGTTACCAAATTCGACCGACAAACTCAGAAGGGTGATAGTAGGCAGTCTGAGGACAACAAATCACCATAGAACATGGGGTTGCAAGCCACGTTTAGCCGAAGCAACTTACAAAAACAGTTGTGAAGGGTGTGATGTCGAGCAGAAAAGAAAAAGAGCAATAAGAGGTAAGAAATGTATTTATCAGACGTAAAGCATGCTTACAATACGAACAATGCAACACAACTCTCCGTCAGAAAGACAACGACTAGGGATTGTCACAAGAATTGTTTGAAGTTGCTGCCTCGTAGGTCAGAGATGGCGAACCAGTGGCACGTGTGCCATCAATGGCACGTGACACAATGTTTTGGGCCCGCGAGTGATCAAAGTGGTTTGCATTTTAGTTCCAAATAACAATGTTCACTATGAAGTATTACAAACAAATACGAGTGATCGGTCACAGGGTGGTGGTGAGCATGCTTGTTTAAGTCCTTAGTTAAGTCGTGGACTACAGTTGCTTATGATGTAAAATTTGACTACGCATAGTATAGTCAAGTTCGTTGACACAACTGTATTTTAAAGCTTATTTGTGTTATATTTACGATTTTTAACTGTTATTCAACATGGCTTGTTCAGAACAAAAAGTGTAAGATAGTAAGTGCAACAGAGAATTTCAAACTTGGTGAATCTAGCAATATGGCATTATTAGTAAAGGTGAAAAAACGGTGATTGTTTTATGTCCTGGAACAGTGGTATGCAAAACATCTACTGTAAAACAGCATTTTGAAACAAATCACAAATCCTCTTGTCAAAAAATGAACCACAGCAAAAATAATTAATTGCTTAGAAACCATTTCGCAGATGACTCAAATTCAGCATGCATTCTACTAAAAGTAACATCTTACAATCGTAATATAAGTTATTTGTCACACACACACACACACACACACACACACACACACACACACACACACACACACACACACACACACACACACACACACACACACACACACACACCACACACACACACACACACACACACACACAAAACCCAAGCGAACAAAGCCCCACACTAATGTTTTTTTAATTTGAATTAAGTATAACAAAAAACATTTAATACTTAACAATGCAAAACATACTTTCGTAGTAAAAAAAGGGTTTTTCCCCATGGCTAAATGGTTATATCCCTTTACCACAGGTTCGAGGTTCAAACCCAGGGCGGGCAAGGTTGATAGCCCACCCTTCAGTGGGGCGATAAATGATACCGCTTCTTGGGAACACTTAACACTGGGATTTCGCGTCAGGGTGACCACCTGACCGGGAAAATCTACCATGCATCTCAGGGGCCCAAAGGGCGCGGGACTGAGTTGGAACAGTGGCCCTCACGGGGTATCCCGGGAAAATGAGTAAAGTTAAAGAAAGAGTTTTTGTGTTGTTAATTTTTTTCAATTTTTCCCAATCCAAGTCAAAATTTTTTTGACAGCCGCTATACCTAATCAAACTTTCAAAAAAAAATGGCCATTGATCCATAAAGGTGTTAAGAAAAGGGAAAATTTGTCTTATGTAAATATTACACTTGGGGGAAAACTTGCAAAGGGGGGTTAATTCCCCCAACTTCAAGAAAAAAACATCTGAGAAAAATTTGAAAAGAGGGAGATAAAGTACGTAAAAGGGTGACGAAAAAGGGCTGAAAAAGGGAAAACAACGCATACGGTATGGGAAACAAACAAAACAAGCTTTATTGAACGCATAGTATCGTGACTCATGATTTTATCTAACAGGGAAGAAAATCGCAGATGTTCCTAAAATTTTATGCCTCCCATTACTACAATGGTTGCTTCGCACCGTCTCCGCATACCAGAACCAGCTGGTCAACTTTCTTGAGGTAGAGTGCCCATTCCACAATCAACATCTGTTTGGGTTTTTGGTTGTTCTCCGGATTAAAAGGTGGGAAAAAATCTCCCCAAAGCATCCCATACGTTCGATGGGGTTTAAATCGGGCACGCTGGGCCCAAACCATTCGGGGGGAAAACTTACTTTCCAGCAGCCCCCAACAGCAAAAGGCATGGGTGTGCATTGTCATCCAAAGGTGAAGTCGGGGCCCAAAGGGACCTCGGGGAAAACGCCCTGGGGAAGAAGTACCTCCTCACAATAGCATCCCTTACAGACCCCCGTCGA
>BMAV01028208.1:0-23431 GCA_019973955.1 Trichonephila inaurata madagascariensis
AAATTTAAAATTTTCAATTTCCTCCACGATTTCGGCCTTTGGTATATCGCCCCTTACCTGCGCGAGGTTTGGGTTCGATTCATCGATAAATTTTTTTTTATTTCTTTTAAATTATTTTTAAAATTAAAAAAATTTTTTATTTGTAAAAAGGTTTATTTGATATTAAATCATATTTTATGTAATTATTTTGCATTTTATAAAGTAAAAATATTAAATTATTATATAATATTTATTTTAAAATTTTTATAAAATATTTTATATTAATAAAAAATTTTGTACAAAAAATATATGATAAATATTAAATAATATTATACAAAAAAAATTAGTTCCCAAAAAGTATAATGTGAAGTAAAATTTCTATAAATAAAATATTAAGTATATATAAAAAAAATTTAAAAAGTTATTATTATTATTAAATTAATTGTTTTAAATTAATATAATAAAAATAATTTTGTCTTTTATAAATTTTTAAATTTAATTATTTTATAATTATATAAAATATTTAATAAGCCCTTTTTTTAAATAAAAATAATCTTAATAAATTTTTTAGATAATTTAAATAATAAAAATTAAAAATTTTAAAAAAAATTAATACATTTAAAAAAAAAATAATAATGTTAATAATAAATTAAAATAAAATAATAATAACTACAATAATAAATAAAAATTAATTATTTTTTTTATTTTAAATAATTTAACTATTAAAAATTTTTTAAGTAAAAATTTTTTTTTAAATTTTTTTAATTAATAATAGTTTGAAACAATTTTAATAATACATAATTTAAATAATAAACTTATTTAATTTTTTTTACTTTATAAAATTCAAAATAATTACATAAAATATCCTTTAATATTTAATAAACCTTTCATAAATAAATTTTTTTAAATTTTTTAAAAAAATTAAATGAATTAAAAAAAAGGATGATGAAGCCCAAACCTCGCGCATAGTAAGCAGACGATATACCAACCAGGCCCAAATATGGAGGAATTTAAACTTTTTTTAAAAGCTAGCAGAAATTTTGGGGACCAATTACCCATTTCCATTGAGGGGAAATAAAATCTACTATTTCCCAAAAACCAACCCAAATGTTTCCACCCCTCCCCTTTGGGGAAAAACCAATATTAAAGACCTTTATAGTCAGGAAATTTCTTTTTTGCTGCGATTTAAATAACTTTTTTTTTACACTACAACAATACTTAATAACTTTCGATTAAATGGAATACCAAATAGGAAGGAATATAGTTTTTACAACCAATAAGTTGATCCCTTTTCGTTTTTTCCTCAATGGTGAGCGTAATTTGCGAAATACATTACATGATTTAAAAATGCGTTTTTATAGTTTTTTTTTTGAATGAAATATACTTTTACAGATTTTTTGTTATTATTTGTACCTAATTTGTGTGTGTGTGTTGGTTCTCTTATCATTCGTAGCATAATAAAGTAAAACATATTCAGAAAATTAAAATTTTTCTTATGACTGTAATGATGTACCATAGTATAAAATTAATACATAATTTACAATTTAAAATTTAGTTAAAATATTATCAAGTTAGGTAATAAGAACTTTTCAATTTTACGGCAGTTAAGTATGAAGTTACCATTCTTATAACAAGAACTGTTTCTTCATATATAACTTAAGTTTTTTTAGCATTTTAGTTCAAAAGATTCTTCTATGTAAATTTTTTGTATAAGATTCTGAAAACCTGGCTATACTTTTTCCTAAGGTTCACAATGTTATTGAAAAAACAAAATATAAATAGTGGGTTGTCATGTGTAACAATAATTGCATGGGGCAATAGAATGTGGGAGTAGAAATAAATGTAGCGGATATAGAAAATCTATATATTTCTTTTATTTTTATTAAAATTTACTTTGGGCCCCATTTTTATTAAGTTTCCCAAATACTTTTTGGGAACCATGTTTTTAAAAGGCATAAATGGATTTTTAGGATATTTGTGTAATTAATTTTTAAAGTATACAATGTTTTTATATTTAAGGCCTTATGAAAAAAATTATTTAAATACAATTTTTTCCAAACAAAATTAACTTAAAAAAACCCCCCAAAAGTTCTCCTTTTGTAAAAATGCTTCTATTTATTAATATTTTGCCTGTATATAGCTCAGACCTCTGTCAGAGGGTCAATTATGATTTTTGAAAAATTAAATTATTTTCAGGTTACAACCCTTTAAATAATTATTGGGGATTTTCTTAAAATTTCTCTCTTTGTTTTCGTAAAACATGGATAAACCGACTTCCGAGTTATCTTTCAAAAAATTTTAGTTGAGCCCCTGTGAGGTCTGAGCTGAAACGGAAAAAATTTACAAAGAAACATTTCGAAAAAAGGGGAACATTTGGGGTGGAAAAAATTTTTTAAAAAAATTTTTTTTTCCCCCCTTTAAAAAAATTGCATGTAAATTTTTAAAACGCACAAATATCAAAAAATTATCCATTTACGCGCTTTTGAAAAATCACGGTTCCGAACGTAGTCGGATACCTTAAATATAACAAATGAACTAAGGACATTATACTGTTACATAAATAACTTTAAAAATTTTACTTTTCAGCTGCTTTTGCGAAGGGAAATGGGGGGAAAATAACGGATCAATCCCACCAATGAAATTCGAGCAAGTATCTATCGATCACCCAATTACGATCTCCTACACTTCAGGAAGCACAGGTCTTCCCAAAGGCATTATCCATGGCAGCAGTGTAAGTTATTGTGGTACTAAAATATAGAATGTTTCATAAGGAAATAAAAATATAAAATTTCTAGCACTAACATTATATCGAAAGCATTAAAATAGGAAAATGACGAGCGCAATTATCTTATTAAAAAATGTTATCGGCACTGATTTCTGTATTTACGAGTGTTTACCATAAAAATGATTTGACAATGTAAAAAAATGTCTCCTTTTTTAATTAGCAAAAAATAAAAAAATAAATGATCTAAAATAGAAAATTTTTATTTTAAAATACTAAAATAAAGGCATGAAACAAATTAGTTCTTTCTTTTATATTTTGGATAAAAACAAATAGAGGGTTGACGCTGCTTCAAAAAAATATTCAAATTATTCATGAGGTTATTTATATAGAAATGTAAAATTTCTTTAGTCAATGCACTTCATTGGCTGAGTTTTTAGCTCTTTAAAATAATGCAAAAAATGCATAAAAAGTCGTTAATATTATATGTACAGAGATATATGTACAGGGTGGCCTCTCAAGACCGGATAAATTTTACACAACAGGATTCTTTTTTTGAAATACATAAAAAATTTTTACCCGACTCCCTTTTGGAACCAGATTTTCAAAAGCGTGTAAATGGAAAATTTTATGATATTTAGCTTTAATTTAAATTAAAGAAATTAAAAAAAATTGGGGGTTAAGAATAGTTTTAAAATAAAAATTTTTTAAGTAAAAATTTTAAAAAATTAGTCCTTTTTTAAATGTTCCCCTTTTTTTTAAAGCTTTTTTGGGTTATTAATATTTTTGCCAAAAGGGCCGACCCCGTCAGGGCTCAACTAAATTTTGCCCAAATTTTGGAAGTCGGTTTATCCATGTTTTCCCGAAAACAGAAGGGAGAAATTTTTTAAAAAAAATACCCGATTTTATTTCAAATGGGTAACCTGAAAAAATGTAAATTTTTTCAAAAATCATAGGGGAGCCTCTGAACAGAAAAACGGAAATAAGGGAAAAAATATTAATTAAAATTTAAACAAAAAAGGAGAACTTTTGGAAAAAAATTAAAGAAATTTTTTTTCCCAAAATATTTTTTAAATAATTTTTGTCAAAATGTCCTTAAAACAATTTTATACATGATTCTAACCTAAGTGACACTAAATTTTCATGAAAATTAAAATTTGCGTTTTTTAAAATATGGTTCCGAACGTAGTCAATATTTAAAAATTTTACCTCTAAGAACCTTTTTAAAAAAAAAAAAATTTTAATTTTTTTTAAAAAAAAAAAAACCCTTTTTTTTTTTTTAAAAAGAAAAAACTTTAAAAAAACCCAAAAAGCTTTTTGGGGGGGGGAAGTTTTGGGGTAATTTTAAAAAAAACCCCCAAAAAAAAAAAGGGGTTTTTTAAAAGGGGGGGGGTTTTTTTTTAAAAAAGGAAAATTTTTTTCCCCAAAAAAAAAAACCAAAAACCCCCAAAAAACCCCTTTTTTAATAAAAAAACCCCAAAAAAAAAATTTTAAAGGGAAAACCCTTCCCAAATTTTTTTTTTTAAGGGTTTCTAATTTAAAAAAAATTTTTAAAAAAACCCCCCCCGGGGGGGGCCAAAAGGGGGCCCTTTTTTTTGAATCCCAACCGGGTTTTAAAAATTTTTTTTTTTTTTTTTTTGGAGTTTTTCCCTTGGTTGGGGGGGTTTTTCCCCCCCCCTTTTTTTTTTTTTTTAAAAACCCAAATTTTTAAAAACCTTTTTCCTTTAAAATTTTTTTTTTTTTTAAAAAAAAATTTTTTTTTTTTCCCCAAAAAAAAAAGGGGGGGAAAAAAAAAACCCCCGGGGGGTTTTTTTTTCCCCCCAAAAAAAAATTTTTTTTTTTTAAAAAATTTTTAATTTTTTCCCCCTTTTTGGGAAAAAAGGGGGGGAAAATTTTTCCCAAAAAACCCCCCCAAAAACTTTGGGTTTTAAACCCGGAAGGCCCCAAAAAAGGGCCCCCCAACCCTTTTTTTGGGGGAAAACCCCCGGGGCCCCCCCAAAAAAAATTTTTTAAATTTTCAGTAGTGTAGAGTCAACAAAAGTAAATTTACCATGAAGATAAGCAAGTAACTATATTTATAAAGCGACTGTTTCTCAATTATTTCAGTAAGCTCCATAGGAAACAAGCCTACAAGGGTCATATCGGAATAGCGTAAAGACCAAAAAAGGGGACCCCCTCGACCAATCCAGCTCTCTAGTAATTAATATCAAAACAATGATGCACAAAGAAGTAGAAACGTGCCAAAGCTCCATCATGCTCGAACTATAGATCACGTATTGACGCTAATGGCATGTCTCATCTAGTACATCACGGAGAAATATTAAGCAAGAATATCTCATGAGAGGGTCGCGATAGCCTAGTGGGGAAAGTAACGAACTCCTGGTTGGCGTGTCATGAATTCTAGCCTTGTACCGCTGAAGACCCACCATGCACAGGGGAGCGATGCACGTTAAATCTGTCGAGAGCTCAAACGTTCTCCCGTTGGTGTGGTGTGGTAGTTAGGAAAGGGGGTGCCACCTCAGGTGTCGCCCTCTTCACTTGACCTTGATTCAAAATCATGAAGTCCGTCGCCAAAAACCTTGAGTCGCTAAATAGTGCGACGTTAATATTCACTCTCTTACCCATGGGCCATTTAGGCAGTAGATACGGTCCAATTAATCAAAAGTTATATGCTGCCCCACATATTTAGAGACCAATGGTCATGATGTCTCTTAGGTGGATTGCGCGTCGATTGGAGCATGACCGCATATGGCTTTTGTAACCCAGTTGAAAACCCGATCACGTGTGAATTGTGCTTCATCCGTTCTTATGATACGAGAAATGAAAGCATCGGGTTCATGCTGTTGCAACAATTAATCTCAAAAGGCAATGTGTCACTGAAAATCACTTGGATAATAACTTGAATGGTTGTGTAACGAGACAGGTATAGCAACTCTTCCGATAACAGCCAGTGCACTGTACTGCTACTCGCATTTATCCTTCGTGCCAGTGCGCATGTAGTCAACTCGGGAGATTCCGCCACCCGCAAAAAAAATTATATCTTCCTGTTCTGGTAAAAGCCCTCACAGAGCGTTCTTATATCAACGTCTTAGAATTGTTTGTCGGTTAGATGCTTCCAGTATTTCTTAGTCCTATCGAACCTGCGGATGACGTTGACATTGAGAAGAAGACATGATGGATACTGACGAAAATACATACTACTTAGCAGTTCATAAAACATTGCCATTTCATTGGCCGAAGATAAAGTATATGTATCAATATGTTACCACCTTGTTAAGAATACCGGTAGCTACTACATGCAGACTTATAAAAAGGATTCAAATAAGGAATTTATGCCATCTCAGTTCCTTCAGTATGCCTGAGGGACATTTCGACCTTTTCCTACGGAAATTTATGCAAATACTAAGATAAATTTGTTTGCGTTTGCTATAAAGTTAGCAAATGGCTAACAAAGAGGTTAGTCAACATACTTAACGTTTAGTTGCTAGATTTCAATCAGGACGTTCATGATACGATAAAGTTTGTGTGTTTCTCATACACCGATTTGATGTGATGCATTTTCCTAGCATTTATCTCGAAAACTATATGTTGTACAGGTACAGTTCTTTGTTGTACAGGTACAGTTTAAGTATTCCAAAAAAGAATCTAGCTGGGGTGGTTTATCCGGTTTTGATGGGATATTCTGTATATATATATATATAAGTATACAACCTTTTATATAAAATTTACATACAATTCTATTAAAATCTCAAATTCGATTCTATTATTCTGCGCATTCACAACAAAATCGTCTGGAATTTCTTAAATCTTATAAGTCACAAGTTCTTACAGATCATATTGTATTCAATTACAGAAATATCTTCTAGAATTTCACTTAGTATCCCACAACTTTTTTGGTTTATTTTTTTGGGGGTTGTTTTAGGGGCCTTACCTACAGATGAGCTGAGATTAAAGCGTTGTGAGTTTCGCACCTCACCAATCAAGAGACTTTAAACTTGTCAAGGCTAAAACAAATCTGTTAACAATAACCCTCGCGTTGCTTTTAAAGTTACAATGCTAAAACAAGATTAAGAATAAATCTAAAAAAACATGCAATAAAAAACTGATTTTATATCAATATTTAAGGTATTCGACTACTTGAAAACATTTTTTCAAAAAATGGAGATATGGACATTTTTTGTGTTTTTAGATTTATTTAGAACATTTTAAGAAAAAAAAGACTAAAATTTAGAAGAGAAAAATAAATTATTACTACCAAAATGGAAAAAATGGATAAAAAATGACAAAAAATTACATAAATGGGCCTCACTCAGTACAAATATTAATTGAACAAATTCTCAATTTTTCAATGTTGATGTATTACTTTGCTATTTCTTTTTGATAAGGATATTTTAATTTTTACAAAATCTAGAGCACTTCATCTTAGCTATTATATGAAATTCTTTAAGAAAACAGTGATTATATTCCCATAAAGAACTATAAATTTTGTAATTATGCAGTAATTGATAAATCTGAAGGTTAAAATACTTCTATTGTTATAGAGAACATACACAAAAAAAAAATTCAGTAAATTATTTTAAAAACTTTTTGAGCAATCGCTGTCCCTGTTTGAGGTTTTCGGAAAAAACACACACACACACATTTCGAGTAAAAAAACGCATTTTAAAGTTTGACATTTTATGTAAAATTGTGGCATCTGCTTTTACTAAAACACTTGTAGTTTTTGTTCTAGTGAATGGGAAAAAAAACTTGGTATTTTTAAAAGCTAATAAGATTGCCCATAAAATATAATCACGAAAAAAATTTGTCAGTTTTTAAGAAAATCATGATTTTAGGGTAGTCGGATATCTTAAAGCTCTAAGATACGATGTGCCTCCGGAAACTAAGAACCATTTCGTCCTAATACAACCGCAGTGGCAAAAAGGAATTCAAACCTTGCGCACACGTATCTTTGCCTGATTTTCATTGCAGTGACGCTATTAGCGTCAGATTGTGTTGTTTTAACTCACGTTAGGGAACGTTCAAAATGTTTAAGACTATTGCGGGTACCGCCGATAATGAAGTGAGCTCTATAATCAGTTTTTTTGAACGCAAAGAATGTTAAGCCAGTTGAAATTCAGCATCAACTTGCAGGAATTAATGGTGGAAATATAATGTAAGGTAAGAAATTGGGTTCGACAATTCAATGTTCGGCACATCAGTGTTCAGGATTATGTACGAAGTAGACAATCTTCTATTACTGTTGATAGTTTTGATTGGAAAGAGGAATGAGAAAATTCGGGATAACAAACGTTTCTCAGTTAGATTGCCTTGTTTTGAGTTTTCAAAAAGAACTTTTCAGCACAATGGTTCTCTCTTCACTGGTGGCATCTTTCTTTGAAAAGAGTATAGGAAGGGGTTGGTCTGCACAATGGTTGTGTAACTACGTAGAAAAGTAATTTCCTACAAGCTCTTTCATGTAAACAAGAAATTTTCTTTCTAAAAAGATTTTTTATGCGAATTTTTTCCAAAACGATGCTTAGTTTCCGATCATTTCTGTATCATATTCAGTGACTTTTGAATTCTAATATGTTCAAGTGCCTATCCCACGGGAGGTACATTAATGGCTAAAATTCAGCTTTCGTGTTAACTTTTGTACTTATATGTAACAAATATGCTCTTTTTAAATCTTTCAAGAATTGTGCGGATATAGAATTATTCCGAAAATTCAAGGGATTATATAATAACATTATTTTTCTTCAGATCTAAATATACAAGTTTCAAATTACTTATGATAATTTTAATCTACTGCTGTTTGATTATTCTCAAAAATATTTTCTATATCTCTAGTATCAGTAACTGGCTCTTATAGTGGGTCTAACTTTCATAGCACAGACATGTTTCACATACCCGGCCCAGTTTTTTCATTTACGTGAACAATATTAATATAGCTATCATTTCTACACCCCTCCATATTATTTTTAGAATAATCGCTTTTTTCATCTTGCTTTTAATTTACATGTTGAACAATATTAGCAGTGTATTTTCTTTTTCATTCTTAGCACTAAGCTTTCGCGATTAATTGATAAAAAAAATTACATTTCTTCAGATCTAAGAGTATTATTATTCAATGTAACAGATTCCAGAACAGTAAACCTGTTTTTGTGCGGTAGATAGGGGCCGCATAAAAATAACCGCACAAAAAATATTCGAAAATTTCATAAACTCATACATATAGCAAACAAATTCGTACAAATACTACAGAAAATTTTTTTCTAAGGTGGAGAAGAACCGCATAAAAAAAGTCGCACGAAAATACGTCAATCATTTACGAAAATTATGGGAAAGTACTGCCATGACAAAAAAAAATAATTAACTTGCACATGAAAACATTTTAAAAACATTTAGTTTCTCATTATATGCATGTAAAAGTTTTCAAAATGCACATACATAATTCACTGCTTACTCATCATAATCCAAGGCGCTCATTTTCCTGTGATGGACAAGTTCAAACTCACTCTTTCGTCACTTGAAGATACAATTTCAATTGATGTAATTTTTGGAACCATAAAGTAAGAAATAAGTGTTTGCGATGAATGTTGGTTGGTAAGTTGCTTGCAAGTGTCACGATAACCAGGTATTAGTGATCAGAGCTCTTTCTGAAATTGCATACTCCTTTCGGAATTGGTAACTATTTTAAGAAAATGCTTTCGCAATTTGATGGAAAGCTGTAACTCTGAATATATTTTATCCACTTTCAAAGAATCCGGTTCTTCTTGTTCGTCTATATAACCTATCAAATTATTGATAATGCCACAATCATTTAAAGTTTCGTCTTCAATCAAGCGCGGGCTGTTGGCGCGTTGTGAGAAACAACAGAATGTTCATTGTCTGAAGACTATTTATAGCAAATGAAGAGAGTAGTTTGAAGTACATTGCAGTGGTGTATCGTACACCCCCGAAACCCCACCTGGCGGGAGGACGGGGATTCTAGGGGGCACAAGGAGTGACTGACACCAAGTACGTATTTACATAATTTATAAAATATTAAAGGCAAAACTTAACTTTGCAGAGGAGGGGGACCTAACATTCTCCGTTAGGCCACAGGTACATTGATAGAAAGCATTACAGTGGCACCAAAGCCTTTGAAATTGATGAACCGCATACAAAAAGTTCGCACAGAAAAAATCGCACAAAAACTTAATCGTACAAAACAAATCAATCACGCAAAAAGAAAATCGCATAAAAAAGGACCACACACAAAACAGGTTCTACTGTATTTGTGGAAGTTGAATCATCATAAGCACTTGAATTCAATAATAAGTCTTTGTAGCATGTTAAACACCAAACCGTTTTACATGCACAGGGATTCATCAAACGGGCGAATGCGCGCAGCTCGTTGATAAGGGAAATATGTAATATTTCATTTAATTTCGATTTATGTCGCATTCTGAAGTAACACGTTGACTAGTGATGACAGCTCCTGTAATTTTGTACCTCAGTCAAGAAAACGAGGATAACACACACACACTTCTGTTTGTACCCCACCAAACTTCAATACAACGCCAATGTGAGGATTTTGCCACTAAATACCGGGTTTAAAACTTAACAACAATGTAAATTTGCAGATAGAGTTTGCAGAAAAGGAGGTCGGGGAGTAGTAGAAACACGTAAGTCAGTGAAACGTCATGCTATGCAAATATCGGGAACAAAATGTCAAGCGATTTAGCGTACGCAAAACGCGTGATGTCGGCAACGTTTTGCTCAACAGCAGAATGAAATGAAGGACGGAGATGAAATTCCCCATTTTCTCTGCCAGTGAGTCGTTCGTGAAATATGGCTAGAAAAATCCGGATGACTTCCCCGTGGAAGAATGATCGGAAAGCTGGGGGGGGGCCTGTCCCAGTGTAGCGCAGAGCGGAATCAACAAAGTGTCGCCGGCGTTGGGGAAAAAAGGGTTTGGGTTGGTGGGCCCGGGGACGTGGGGGATGACCGACATATCCCCGCAGGCAAAAAATTTGCAGCACTCAGCAACGCCATTGCTCAGAAACTCTGCGCAACAGGTCGACAAGTGTGGCGGTTTTAGGGCCAACCCCTTTCCAAAGGGGCCTGTTCCCCCCGTCCTGAACGCTCCCTCCGTTGAAAGATGGCCGAAGCCACCGTTTACAGGGGGAAAGAGGCAAAAAAACTAAAACTGATCAATGGAGTCGTGTTCTCTTTACGGATGAGAGTGGTTCAGTACCAGAAGCGATTCCAACGCGTTTTGATTTGGAGAAAACCCGGGCCCCGGGTTTTTCAGTAACATCAAGGAAAAAACATCGTTCGTGGTCCGGAGTTCTTGTCGGGGTTGGCATTATGCTGAACGGCGGAACTGAGCTTTTTTCGACAGAGGGTCTGAAACCCGGGGATTGTTTTTTTAGGAGGTACTTCTTCCCCTCTGATTTTTTTCCGGGGCCCATTGGCCCAGACTTCATTTTTTGGATGACAATGCACTGCCACATCGCACTCTTGCTGTTGAGGAGCTGCGGGAAAAGATAAATATCACTCGAATGGATTGGCCCCCCTTTCTGTTTTAAAAATCCATCAAACATGTGGGGGATGCTTTGGGAACGTATTGCCACACGCCACATCATCCGGGTACAACCAACAACTCAAACGATTTTGATTGAGGAATGGGCATCCTCCCTAAAAAATTTTCACCAGTGGCGGGTTTTGGGAGAGGGGCAAAGAAACCCATTGTAGAAAGGGAGGGATATACCATATTGGGAACATCTGCTTGTTGTTCTTCCTTTTGGGAAAAAGGGTCATGAGTCACGATACTATAGTTCAAAAAGCTTGTTTTTTTTGATTCCATACCGTATCGTTGTTTTCCCTTTTCAGCGCCGATGCTTTCGTCATCCTTCGTACAAGTACCCCCCTCATTTCAAATTTCATGTCTCTCAGTGATTTTCATGAAGTTATGGAATAAACCCCACCTGTTGCTTAATTTAAAAGTGTATTTAAAAAAATTTACAGAGCCTCTGTGAGGGTCGGGGAGCTATATACAGGAAAAAATTTTATTATAATAGAAGCATTTTTCACAAAGGGAATTTTTTTAAAAAGTGGTCTTTATGCTCATTTTTTGTCAAAATTTTGTATTAAAAATTTTTTTATTGTAATAAATTCTTAAAACAATTTTATATACTTTTTTTCTAATCAAAGTGACACTAAATATCATAAGTATTATCCATTTAAACGCTTTTGCAAAATCACGGTTCCGAACTTAGTCGGATACCTTAAATTTCAAGATTTATTTCAGTGAAAAGGATTAATACAGAGAGATAATTAAAAGCATTTTGATTTTTTTTCTATGTCATTCCTTTACGTGGGTTATTATTTATCTATCTCAATAAATAATGTTTTGCTTAAAAAATAAGCTTGTTTAATAACTTTCTTTACTAATTGCAATTATATGCATTTTTTTCTAATTACAAATTTAAAGTATAGTGAAAGTTTTATAATTTCAGATTTTGTTACCTTTGGCAAATTTTTTCCATGTGAATCTCGATGCAGATAGAAATTCAAGATGGCAGCATTATGCCGGTAAGTTCTTAGAACTTGCACATTTATTGAAAATATTTTAAT
Organism: Trichonephila inaurata madagascariensis; assembly: GCA_019973955.1. Lineage (NCBI taxonomy): Eukaryota > Metazoa > Arthropoda > Arachnida > Araneae > Nephilidae > Trichonephila > Trichonephila inaurata. The sequence continues at coordinate 12,305 of BMAV01028208.1, forward strand.
GATGCCGAAAAATTGGAAAAGTCATCAGATAAGGAAGAGAGGAAAATAAAAAAATAATCCATATATATCGATTTCCAGAATTCTCATTGAAACTGAACTAAATTGATATTATCATCAATGAGCAAAGAGAATTAGTTTAAAATACATTAATATAAATATTTTCTTCAATGATTAACTTTCAATGTATTTTAACTTTTTTTTATATCAATTACTCTTGGACAAAACACTATATGAACTAATTTCAAACTGTATGCATATCAATCATTATTTTCAGAAATAGCAAAGCAGCACTGCAAAAGTTTATACAATGGATTATTGCTCTAATAATTACTTGTTTTATCTAAGTATTGCATGTAATTTATTTAACATCTGAAAAAGATTGAATTATTTTGTGTAAAGGAACATTTCGAAGCCTTCTATTTTTTTGCAAAATACACACATTTCTAATTCTATTTTAAGATACCATTTGTCGCAACCCGGAGATCATGATTTGAGGAAGAAGCAGGCATAAAAAAAATCTTAGAATAACTAGTTTTATATATTTAACTTTTAATACTTTACGAAATGCACTTTAATAACTTAACTTTGAGAGCAATAAAAAAATCTTAATCTTAAATCTGATAACTAAACTACTTGTCTTAGTTAAAGCTCCTTGAATGGTCCTGTTCGCAGCTTGATAGCTCGTTGAGCTGCAAGGCTGATGTCTTCCAATATTTCGGTAGATTCTCCTTCTGTTATTAATCTTAAGATACGCGACCACCAATCGCGTAAGACTAACACTTCGATTTCAACTTACGATCAACTCTTAAACATTTTTCCCTACCAGCATGAAATTAATAATAAAATCGTCCCTACGAAAACGGTTTTTTAAACAAAAACACAGCTAAAGAATATTTTCCTAAAGGGGGATTAGTGGAATAGAACCCGTTACACATTGTTGTAAATTAAAAATATTTAATAGTATGAATTAAGAGATTCCATACGAGCTTGATTTGCTTATACCGCGTGTCTCAATCGGAGCGTCCAAAATATTACCTTGTAAGACTGTTAATCAAAGAATTTCTACGCCGGTTAGCTCAAATCGTCTTTTATTCACGGTTTTCAAATTCAAACTCATCAACATTCAAATATATCACAGTTACCATCATATCAAAACAGTTAATAGTATTAAAACAACGAGAGGTTTGCGCAAGCAGACATAGGCATCCGCTTTCCTCACCGAGCTGGCAAGTCGACTGGTTACGTAAGTATTCACTCGGCGAAAAGAGTGCGTACTATTGTCCATCTTTTACCATTCTCGTTACAACCTTCAAGCAGCTTGTCTGATGGCCTTTGTTGCATATTTTTGATCTAAAAAAGCAACCAGGAAATGGGTGATTGATTTTCGTTTAAATTTATTGGAATACATCTCGGTTGTTCTTTCAATAAGTGGAAGTAGTGAATAATACGAGTAGATTATATTTAAAATTAAATTTTTATATGTATTCTTCATCACATATTAAAGTGATGTAAGCTAGATTAGATGGAGAAAATAACTGACATGTATGTGACATTTAAAATATTTTATAAATAAAAGGCTATTGAATTTTAAAAGGAAACATATTACCCAATTTTCCCTCTGTTCAAGGTGTCCTATAGTAACAAAGGATCCTCATTTCATAATAGTAAGCTTGTCTGTTTATTGCTTCTGGAGGTGGACCAATTTGTTGTAAATTGTTTTTCAATATTTCCTGATCCGTTGGAAAAAGGTGCAAGAAATTTTGTTTCAGTAATATTTGAGCTAGAGCAACACAATACAAATATAAATTATTTTACAATTAATTTCTTTTTCGCAACTTTGTTGATAAAAAATCATAATTTAAACAACTTATTTTTTATTCCTTCTTTATAATTTGAAAATATTAATCTACAGATTGAAGTAAATACCTTTAAAGAATAAAGGATAAAATATATATATTGTCAAATACTGGAAAGACTCCTTTAAAATTATAAGATCCAATAAGAAACAATTACGCTGAAATTTACAAAATTTTCAATTTAGGCTTATTTAATGATAAAAAATGGTTAATCGGAGATGCTTATGCCTTTTTTTAAAAAAAAATTAATTCATTAATTTTTCCAATGTTATAATTTAGTTCCCATCGAATCATTTATAGCAATATTCAATATTTCCTGTTATGATGAAAATTAGAAAGATAATAAGAATGTCTATTTTTATGGAAAGTACACTGCTGGCCACCATAAATGCAACACCAAGAAACACAAGAGACAGCACAACAAAATTTATTTTGTAGATAACATGTTGACCAAGTATCAAATGATTAAATTTATAGACTTCTGTGAAGAAGTTCCTGCCAGAATCAGTAGCCAGAGTAGCGGCCATTGTTGGAGATCACCGCTGCCACACGCCTTCGGCATTGATTCAAAGAGACTTTGGATGTATTCTTCGGGTACAGCAGACCAAGCAACTTCCACCCGTTGCCAAAGTTGATCTGGTGTGGCAGCTGGGGGTTAATCTGGGTCAATCGTTGAGCAACCATGGACCACATGTTTTCTATCGGCGAAAGATCCGGAGAACGAGCCAACCAGGGAAGCAATTCAATCTGGTGATTGACGAAGAACCTTTGGACAATGCGTGTCACGTGTGGTCATGCATTATCTTGTTGAAATATGGCTGTGGCCAAGCCCGAAAGGTAAGAAAGGACAACTGGCTCCCACACCTCGGAGATGTAGCGCTGGCTGTTTAAAGTACCGGCAATGCGTACTAGAGGAGTGGGAGAGTGATATCCAATACCGCCCATACCATAATATCCGGTGCAGGACCAGTGTGGAGGTACATAACGCAGCTGTTCAGCATCCTCTCTCCACGGTGTCTCCAGACTCGAATCCGACTATCGTGGTGTTGCAGACAGACGCGTGACTCGTCAGTAAAGACAACTTCATTCCATTCTGCCACCCACATCCTTCTTTCATCGCACCATTGGTGGCGGAAACGTCTGTGGTTCTGTGTCAAGGGTAGACCAAGCAATGGACGTCTTGCGGACAAAACACTCTGCTGTAAATGGCGTCGAATGACACGCGCAGACACTGAATGATGCGTTACAGACTCAATGTTCTGTGCTATGGTTCGTGATGTGACTGAGCGATCCGTCACTGCCATGAGCACAATTTGCCAGTCCTCACGTGAAGTGGTGCAGTGAGGTGGATGCGATCGACCACATCGGTCCGTCGTACCCTCCTGCATCCAATGGTCACATATCCGCATTACAGTTGTTTGGTTTCGTCCAACACGACCACCGATTTCCCTGAAAGATAATCCACAATCTCGGTAGGCCACTATCCTTCCTCTGTCGAACTCGAATACTTGATCAAAAGCTGATCGCTGTTTTCTACGAGACATAACTGATCGTTTTTGAAAAACCACAAGAAAAACACAATTGCCGAACTTGAAATCGTCGAAATCTCCAAGCCTTAAATAGCGCTTTGAGGTGGCGCCACAGGAGCGCGTGATGTGTGTCTGCGCTGAAATTCTAATCATTTGCATATCTCACCTCCGCTAATGCATGTTGTAAATTTCATGTTATTTACATGCTTCCTTCAGGGTGTTGCATTTATGGTGGCCAGCAGTGTACAAGGAATTTGCAGTCAGTACTTGTTGTTGTTTCTTTTGCCATCAGATCGGCAAACGTCAGATCGATGCCTAAGAAATTTATCAGGGCAAAGACCTAAGCAACGCCTGCCGTTAGCCGTAGCTTTGAGCACCATACATGAGACAGTATGAATTGGGCCATTTTCCGCCTCAAATTTGAGGAGAACCCTGGGGGTGGTCAGGGAGCCTCCCACTGCTTTTCCCCTTCCACCAACCTCACGAAAGGACTTGCTGCTCGATGGCTATTTACAGTACTCCTATGTCGTGAAGACAATATGCATTTATAAGCAACCATACCTTCTCCGGATTTGAACCCAGGCCCTGCAGAACAACAGTCAGCCTCTCTAATCATTATACCGGAAGAGCGACGCAGTTAATTCTTCAATAATATAATGAAATTTATTTTTCTAGGATATTTTTATTTGTCAAATTAATTTCTATAATAACGAAATGGGCTTGGAAACTAAATTGGAAACAAGGATTTCACAAAAAGAGGAACAAAACACTGACAGTATAATGTAGTTTTTTAAGAAAGTAAACCAATATAACTACACATAGATGAATTTAATTTTTCATTGATTTTTTCTTTTAAAGAAAAAAAGTAATTTTAAGCAATTAAAATTAATGTGCCTTTTATGTTTGTTACTCGTCGAAAGATAAATGACTTATATCTGATTAAATAATCTTCTCCTTCAGTTTCAGACATTTTACTGTTGAAAAATTAAAATGAACTAATACACATTTCAAAAGTTTAAAAAACAAATTTGTAATCATAGATTACTATTATCCTTCCAAAATAAAAGAATGATAATAACCAGTTAAATTCGATGCATTAAAAATAGTTTAAACGTGAGTTGGAGAACTTTTTAGTTCTTTTCAATGTTTATCTTAGAAATTGTGTAAATAATTGCTACTTATTTAATTATTTTTCTTAGGCAGGTACAATATTGTGGCTTGGGCATCTTACAAGTCATTTTGTCGGTCAGACAATTGTACTGTACGAAGGATCTCCTTTCCTTTTAAGTCCTACGTCTTTCTGGGATCTTTTAGGAAAAGAAAAAGTTTCGCATATGATAATGTTTCCCGATGCTTTTGATGAAATGGAAAAACGAAATTATGTTCCCAGTAAGTTGAGTTATTTTGCATTCTTAATAAGAATTTATATATAAGTAAATATATCCGTATGTGCTTGATATAAATCAAATTTATTTACGCCTTTACAAAGCTTATGCTTATAACTCCATCTATTTCATTTAATATATCTATATAACTTCCAGGCGCTATAAGTTTTAGCTTGTTTTATCAGATCCATCAGAATCTAATAAATATAAATTTAATTGCAAAATCGCACTATCTATTGACATTCTATACCTATAAGATTACTGAATTAGCAGAGGTCCGAGAAATCCCCTTTTCAAAAACTATAAAATATTTGTAAAACTTTTTCGTGCATACTTTTCATGCTTTTTTTTAATACGGGACATTATACCATTTATTTTATAAAAATTTAACCCCCATCTACAATTGTAAACCATCTTTTTAAACAATTTTTAACAAGGTCATGTTAAAAGTTTAAAGACATTATCGCACGAATACGTATTTGGGAGCAATTTTTCTTTCAAGCTCTTTCCACCCATTTGCTAAAGCAATGACTTCGAACAATTTTTTCCAAGTGAGCTGAAAGAATAGCTCGAAATTAAAATTGCTCGAAATTTCAGTCAATAGGATTCTTTGTTTTGGAAAAAATGTTCAACTCATTGACAACTAGTGGCTGCACAAGACAAGTGAGTTAATAAACAAAAATTTAAAAAATTAGGGGAAATTATGTTTTTAAAAAAATTAATTTTTAAAATTGAATTTTTAATTTTTTTTTAGCTTTTTAAATTTACTATATTTTTGTTTTTTTTATAAAAAACTAACTGTATTTATATTTATACTTAAAAAATCTGGAAGCAATTTTTTTTGGCCCTTTTTGTTTCCGAATTGCAGCATTTATTTTTGGGTTTTCAGACCAGGTTTTGACCGGGTAAGTAAGCCCTAAAAAAAAAGTTTTCCCAAAATTCCTTAAAGAAATTTTTCTTATTTAACTTTAAACAAAACCCAAAAATTCATAAAAGTTTTCCCCGTCATAAAAGGGTCGGGAAAAGAGGGAAAACCCGTTTCTTTAAACACAGCGGGAAATGGGGGGTTAATTTTTAAAAAACTTAAAAGGGGGAATTCCATTTCGCGAAGCCCGTAAACCAAAACCCAAGTGGAACAAAAGAAATAACATTGGTTGTTCGTTTTCCGAAAAAGAAAAATCGACGAGAAAATTTTTTTAATGGGAATACAGGGGATGACGTCAGAGCTTGTTGTTTAGTTTACTTTAAACCTTTTTTCCTGTTTAAAATTCCCTGGAAAATGTTTTTTGAAAGAGCCCGAGCTTTTTGAAACATGCGGGGGTGTGATACGGCCCTTAAAAAAGCAAATTTAAATTTTGGGCGATCAATCAGCATAAAAGGGAGCAAGGTAAATTTCTATTAGGGGAAAAATTTTTATATGGGTTTGGGTTTAAAAATTTCAGTTAGGGTTTGGGAAATTTCGACACAATCTGAGCAATTGGCTAAGTTTTACACATAAAAGTATTTATTGATTCTCACTTTCAATATTTTGAGAAAAATTTTTCATTAATTCATTTTTGGGTTTAGAAAATCCCGGGGAGGGGGGCGGAACCTGTGAAACCGAGCTTTCGAGGGGTCTTTTTGGGGTTTAAGCTACGGCCCCTTTTTGTTCCATACGAAATATTATTTATTTTATGAAAAAAAATATTTTATATAAAAATAGTTTTGAATAGATTAACGGGATTAGGCATCGTTTTATCTCCCCTTGTACTTGTTTTTACCGAACCCCTTTTCCGGGCACGCATGTCCCTGGCGTGGGGAAAATGGGGAAACCCCGAATGACCCCTCGTTTTGATGTTTCCTTTTAAATTTTTAAATTCCCTTTCCGGGAAAAAAGACAATTTGGCGCCTTTACCAGTGCTTTGGGTGTGGTGTATAGTTTGTTGGTTTTTTAAGGTAGAAGAGTTAAAGGGAAATTTTCTTCTCCAAAATATGTATGTACATATATAAAATAACAAAACCGGTATATATAAATGTAGGTAAAATTTAAAAAGTATTTTAATTTTTTAAAAAACAATTTCATTTTTTTTTCCAAAAAAAGATACCTAACTGCTTTTTTAAAATCGTTTGAATTTAATAAAAAAAACAAAAACTTACCGTTGGGTATTACCCCGGGGTTTTTTTAAAAAAATATGTTTAATAAACTATACCTAAATTTTTTATTTATCAATTTTTAGCTTTATTATTTCAAAATTTGGGGAAAAAATTTAAAGGGGGTACCTGTAAAAATTTTTATTTAATAAACCTATTTTGAACTCTGAGGATCAAAGTAGATAGGTATTTGCAATTTTAGATTGTTTATATTTTTTGGGAATTTTCATTAATTTCGGCATAGCTGGGCATAACATCTTTACTCGTAAACTAAGTATCTAATATTTGCCAAAATTTAAAAAAAATCTAAAATATGCAGACTGCGCCGTGATAAACACGTTCTGACAAGTCCGTTCTTGCAAGTCAGTGATCACCGCACACGGGAGGGGACCACAGATGCGACGAAACTATTTACTTATAGTCAATTAGTACGTGAGAGAGGGAGCTAAACAGTGTTTTGAGTCTAAATTATTTATTTTAATAATTGAATTATTAGAGAATTATTTATTTTATTTAGGTATAAGAGTATATTTAATTGGGAAATATCGTTGTAAAATGTTTTTTGATAAATTATATTTCATTAAGCCCAGCTTCTAGTATGTATTTACGTAGGTATACGTTGACATAGTAGATAATTGCAAAACTTGTCATCTGCTGTTCTGGATATTTAAGTAGTAATTTTAAAAATTCAGTATTACAGCTTCACCGCAAGCATGGCATCTACAAAAAAAATAATAAAAAGAGAGAGAGAGAGAACTGAAGTAGAGCATCGAGAATTCAATCGAGATTGGACGAAGTCGTTCGCTTTCATATGCAACTCAGATGGCCTTCCGACTTGTCTCACTTGCCACGAAAAATTCGCACACAATAAGGAATCAAATTTAGAGAGACACTTCACTACAAAACCTACTCAGTTTTCTAGTAAATATCCAGCCGGCAAAGAACTAAAAAGCTGTTGACGAGCTCCAAAAACAGCAATCAAGTTCCATGTTAAGTAACTGGACGCCATCTACAAGTAATGCTAATCTGGCAAGTTTCGCGGTATCACTAGAAATTGCAAAAATAAAAATAAATAAACCATTCACAGATGGTGAGTATGTCAAAGATTGCTTCATTCGTGCATCTGAAGAATTGTTTCGTAATTTCAAAAACAAACCAGAAATCTTGAAAAAAAATCAAAGATTTGCCGCTATCCGTTCAAACAGTACAAGATAGAATAACTAAAATGTCTTCAAATGTAACATATTTGCAGGAGGAAGATATTCAACTTTCTTCTGCCTTATCACTTGCTATAGATGAGTCTTGAGGCATAAAAGACACGGCACAAGTTGCTCTTTATGTAAGGTTTATGTCTTCCCAAGGTACAAGAAGAAGAATTTCTAAGATTGCTACTGCTCTTCAAACAAACTAGAGAGGAAGATATAACAAATGACGCGCAAATATGCCTTGAAGACAATAAGTTCGATTTAAATAAAATCGTTTCAATAGCAAGTGATAGAGCCAGAAGTATGACAGGAAAAATTAAAAGAACAAAAACGGTTCTTCAGAGCAAAATAAACCACGAAATTCTTACGTTTCACTGCATAATACACCAAGAAGCACTTTGTGCCAAAACATTTCCGGCCGAAATAGGTTGGGTCATGAATTTGGTAATCACACACAAGATTGTTAACAGCATCTTGTCAAAACCACTCTACCATCGTCAGTTTAAAGAATTCTTAAGCGAAATGGAGACTCAAAATTCCGACTTTCTTCTTCACAATAAAGTGTGATGGCTTTCTAAAGGTAATGTGTTGAAACGTTTTGCTTTGTGCTTGAATGAAATAAATACATTCCTCAGTGTGAAAAATGCATTAATCACCCTGAATTAGAGAACGACAAATGGTTGCAAAAATTTTACTTTATGGTGGATATCACAGCGAAATTAAATGAGCTGTGTGTGTGTGTGAATCTAAAACTGCAAGGAAAGGGAAACCCAGCCTATGTTTTGGTAGAATACTTTGTTTGTTTCGAAAAAAATTCATTCTTTTTGTTGAAGATATTCAGAGCGGTAAATTACTTCATTTTTAATTTCTAAAGCAATGTCGCGCTAAAACCAGTACAATTGTTGAAACGAATTACTTCCGCACAATTATAAAAAAATTAAAAATAAATTTTGTTAAATTTGAGAAATTCCCAAACCAAAAAACCCCCTTAGACATGTAAATCATTTTTCAATACAAATATAACGAAACCCAAAATTGAGCCTTTTGGGTTATATGATCTCTATAAAGCAATTGATCAATTTAAAAATTAAAGCTTTGTAAATTGGAAAATTCACAATTTAAAAAGCAAGGGGAAGAGTTAGAGGGCCGGAAATACATGTAGTAACCAAAAAAAAAGTTGAAAGTTTTGAAACCCGGAGTTGAGGCACTTATATTTGCCCATGATTCCTAAGTGAGGTGAACAAGTTGGCATTTAAATCTGACTATCTTCGGGAACTATTCCCCACAAAAGCCCTTTTTTGCGTGAATATAATTAAAAAATAAAGTTTAAAAACCAAAAATGAAAATTTAGAGTCTGTTTGAAACCCAAACAAAAAAATTTAGCAAATTTTTCCAAACTTTTTTAAAAACCCTGCAAAAAACGTCCCATTGAATTTGTTTGTAAATGTATGTTTTGTTTTTTTAAAAAAAAAAATTTTTATTATATTTATAATTTTATGTTATCTAATTTGTTGTGAAAAACATTACCTATATATGAATAAATAGATATTTTTTCTGATGAATAAATAGATTAGATTTTTTTATCAAAATCTTTATTTATGCAAGTACTACTTATTGTTGGCAAGAAAAATTTTGTTGCTCTTTAAAAAATTTGAAATTTTGTAAATTAAAATTTTTTTGGCTCTTCCGACTAAAAAAGGTTGCCGTCTGCTCTGGGGTACCCGGTAAACAATTCTTTTTATTCATACATTTAACTGGATATTATTTTTAGCTGTAACTTTAATTCTTAACAAGTGCGCGTTATCAAATTTTGTTACGAGCTGACGCAATAATGTTTCAGATCCGGGTGATCAATTAGTGCAGCGGTTCTTAACTTTTCATCACCGCTTTTCCAGTTTATGTATTAGCTTGACATAGCGGATCCTAAAATTTTGAACACCCCTTCCTGACTCCTAGCTCATGGCTAAGTGTTTAAAAGTTTCTCAATAACCTTTAGACTGTTCTACTACCTACACAGAATATGACACTTATTTTTCTATTCCTACTATTAGTTCACTCTTTCCCTACGCACACACACACACACACACATATATATATATAGCAGTAAATAAATTAAAAAAAAACAATAAATCCTAAAACATCTTCGATTAAAAAAAGCCAAAGAACAGGGAAACCCTTCTATTTTATTTTCCCGGCTGTCACTGGCACTGCTCTCAAGGAGACAGGGTTAAACAGTGTTTTGTAAGATCTCAACCCCCTACAGCGGAAACGCATTAAAACACATGAAGATAATCCCAAGGAAAGGGCCCCAAAACCCCGTGGGGGAATATAACAGCAAAAGAATGAATTTGGGAATAATAAATTTCAAGGGAAACCGGGAGAAATAGACAAATATAAATATGAGGAGACGCCATCCTGTGATGAATGTCTTGCCGGTTCCCTAAGCTAGAGGTGTGGGGTTATCAAAAAGATGGCATAATTCTTTAAAACAACTTTTATTAAGAGTAACATATTACTTAAATTCTAATTTGACAAATATAATTGGGGGTGAGAGAAACCCAAATTAAATCACGTATTTAAGTCAGATCCCCAACTGATCTTTATCTCAATTATCATAAATAATTCTATTCTCAAATTTCTTATATCCAATATTACCTTTTTTTTTAGTTCTAGTTCTGGGCCTAGAGAATATTATTATAAACTTTTTATATGAAGATTCTTGATCCCCAAAGCAGCTAATTCTTGATCCGCAAGATTTCACACTAAACTTTTTTTTCGTCAGAATAATTCCCCAATACTATCTCTGAGCCTGCCGCCTATATCTAGGTTTCCCCGCTATCCTTTTTTTGTTTTCTCATTTTTATTATGATTGTTTATCTTCTTGGTATTGGGTTGGAAAAAATTTTGCCTTTAAACGTGGCCGCAAAGAACATAGGAGTTTGGGGGGGGGGGGGAAGGGTTAAACATGATTGTTACCATAATTAATAATAATGAAAATGAGCAAAATGCAAGAAAAAAAAAC
>BMAV01028209.1:12128-28736 GCA_019973955.1 Trichonephila inaurata madagascariensis
TTCATTCTTAGGTTTAAAATAAAACATTGTAATCTTAATCGTAATCGGTTAAACCTAAATCTAAATCCCGCGCATTCTAGCCAATCAGAACCACTATTACGTAATAGTCACGCGCTTGTGCAACTGTTGGTATATAAACACCAAAAGCTGATGTAATCGCGCTCTTTCTCTGCTTGCCGCCATAATGTACGATTGAAAATACTTGCTACTTTTTGTCTTTGTGTTGTGTCCTCCAAAATGCCGCTGTCTACTCAATGTGAAAATAGAATGTAATTGTGCTTTAATCTGCTGATGCGTGCTCATAATAAAGGAGGTAAAGCTATTCTGAAGACGTCATTACTAAATCAAAATTGATAATCTTCCACTCCGGCCAACACTACTTCAATCTATTACATATATAATAATTCCCTCTAGTATCCTTTTTATTTTTTAATTCTTTGTACTAATATTTAAAATAACTTTAATTTCTTTAGTTTAAAAATAACATTGTAATCTTAATCGTAATCGGCTAAACCGAAATCTTGTGTCCCCGCCCATTTCATCCAATCAGAACTATTATTATGTAATAGTCACGCGCTTGCACTGCTGGTATAAAACCAAAAATCTGATGGAATCGTTCTCTTTTCTCTGCTTGCCGCCATCATGTAAGAATGTGAATATTTGCAGCTTTCTTTGTCTTTTGTGTTCGTCAAGAAGTCGCTTCTGTTATATGTGTCTGCTTACGTGTTATACCCAATAGATGTTAAATAATAATAGATTGACCAGTTACGCTATGTGCGCTGCAAAATAAAAGAGGAAACTCAATTCTGAAGACGTCATTACTAAATCAAATATTACAGCTACATACACCGGCGAACACTACTTCAATACACGACAAATATATAACCTTGTTCAAATTTTCAATCGTTAATAAAATACTTTCTATTCATCCATTCAAAATCAAATACATTTTTTTAAACTTGTAGTGAATGACACTTGATGTTAATACAGTTTTTTCAAATATTAATTCATTCATTCGATAAATTAAAAACTGAATAAATAGTAACAAACAAAAAAAAAAATAGTCAAATAACATACATAGAAAGGAAAATGGAAAATCGCTTTCTATTTTGTCACTTAATGTTGCGATTCTGTCATATGTATATACATATTTACACACACACACATTAATTGTAACTATTTAATAAAAAGTAACAAATAAAATTTCTCTTTGTTGACTTACATTTTATTTTTATATTACTTGTTTTACTTCACTTTTTAGTGAGAGTGAAAGTTATATTAACGTCGCACTATAACGCAACACGAGGTCTATTGACGACGGACCTCGTAATTTTGAACCTCGGTCAAGTGACGAGGACGACACTTGCGCGCTGGTACCCCCCCCCCCTACCTCTCCACATTACCACGATAAAAGTTTTACCGAAAAGTAACAATATACTGTTACGTCACTATAATCAAAATTGCCGTGGATATGCCATTTATTTTTGATCAACCGTGGCTGGAAGCCTTAAGCTTAGGTTTCGAGATTCTGCTATCTTTTGAATAAGTTATTGCTTTGAGAAGCAAAAAAATTATTCTATAATTATTCTATTAAATACATAAGATATTTGTCATTTATATTTTTCCAAAGGAATTAACTTATTTTGTCAGTTTATTAATAGTTTATTAATGTCACATTTTTTTAAAAGTAAAACGGAAATTGGTGGTGACGGACCTAAAAATTTTGAGCCTTAGTTAACTGAAAAGCCACAGTTTAATGTTAACTGAGTTGTATGACACCCAGTGGAGCACACAAAGGGGGGGTCCTGGCCAGGACCCCCCAAGCCCTTGATTTTTTTTCCGATTGGTTATAATTCTAAGTATATAATACGTAAAATTTAATTTAATATTTGTTATTAATGATTAATTTTATTAATTAATGCTAATTATTTATTCAATAATTAGCTTTTTACTGTGTTTTGTTCCTGAAAATCGACAAAATCAAAAATATTAGTTTACAAGAATGGTGAACTTTCAACCCCAGACCTCCTCCTTGAAAAATTCCTGTGTGCGCTACTGGTGACACCGCACTCTTAACTTCCACACCAGGCCACTGCGATGACTTCGAACCTCGACAGATTGAACATGCACCAGATATTCCCACCAGACTCGAACAATAATCACACGAGAACTCGAACCCACGACTAGGTAAAAACAATACCGGCTGTGAGCTATCATGAACACGCGGATATCTCGGTCCTCTTAAGGGTACGGTGGACCATTCAACCTAATTTCTTAAATTGTTTGCTTAATTAGCTGAAAATGCAATCAATATAATAAATGATTATTTATATATTTCAGAATTTAAACATATTTTTTTAAAAAAAATTTAATTTTTTAAACAATTTTTAAAAATTCTCCTTGCGAATTAGTTTTTAAGATATGTACATAACTTTTATTTTATATGTGTATAGACGCACTACAACAAAATATATCTGTGAATGGATTTCAAATTCAGAATAAAATTTGATGAAAAAAAAATAATTTTTTTTATATATTATATGAAATATTTCAGCAATTATCACCCATTCAAGGTATTCAAAACAACTCAAAATAAGATCTGCTAAATATTTTAGAAAACTAATGAACACATTTGTGAATTATACCATCTTTCATAAGTTGTGAAAATTTAAAAGAGATATGACGTAATTTGAAACGCAAGGAGCATTTTACGTAACAATGAAAAGGGAAAATTTGCGAATTAAGAAAAGTGTATTTTAAACATTTATTTGAATAAAATCAAAAAATAATTCAATAATTATTAACCAAAATGACGAAATTCTTTGACAGAATTATTCTATGAAATATAACGAATATTATTAGTATATAAAATCATAACCACAATTTTGACCTAAATTTGACATTGTGAAGGTCCACCATCCCCTTAACATACGAAAGTAAACTAAACAAACAAAAACAAAACTAGTCAATAGATTAAACAAACATTCTAGAAACAGAAACTGAGACGATTTATTCATACAGTAGAACGTCGTTTATCCGAACCAATTGGGACCGGACAGCGTTCGGATAACCGAATGTGATCCATGCAATATATGAAACTGGACACTATACGAATATTGAAAATCATCACATACGGAAAACGTGCTTGAAGAAAGAGCAAAATAGGCGCAAAATGTCGTAACTTTACCTTCATTGTGGAAAATAATCATTTATTTTTCACTGTATCATTGTACACCTTCGTTTTTTCGCTGCAAGGTCTTTGAAAAAACTGGTTTGGATATTTGACGCTCCGGATAATTGACGTTCGGATAAACGACGTTCTACTGTCTATTGTTTGTAGTATTTTGTGTCGACGATTTAGGGAATGTTAGATAAACGTCTTAAATATTTTAGAGGGTTGCTCTTTCTGTGTTAAAGCTTCTCTAGTAGATGTATAAGTATGTTAGTTCCACACCGGTAACACATAATGGACATCAACACAATCGCGAGGCGTGGAAAACATATGTATACAATTCCCCACCGAAATTTAAATAAGATGATGATTCTTTGTAGTCCAATTCCACTGCAAATATCTTTCAGTCATGCCAGTGGTTTTCAACCCTTTTCGCGCTGAACCCTTAGAACTATTAGACATCTACGGGAAACCCTGTTTTTCACTCTTAGAATATGTGTTAAAATAATGGTTTTAGTAACTCAACATATTATTGGTGCTTAATGTAAAGAGAATTAAAAAAGTAATGTTTAAAATTAAAATTTATGTATTTTTTTTTTGAAATAATTTACTTTTTAACAATATTAATCTTTGTTACAAGTGTCACTTATATGCATTACATTTCGTAACTGGGATATGTGCTTGCATTTTTTGTTACACAAAATGTCGAAGTCTAGGCCTATTGATATAACCTGCCGTCGCGTTTCATATTCTGCGTTTATAATTAGTTTTTATATTTTGATATTTTTCCTTAAATACCTTCTTCTGAATGACATTGAAATGTTTATAGCTATGCAAGAAATCCTGTGTATTTTGCTTGAATTTGCAAACTAAAATTTAAGAGCTCTCCTTGCTTAAAATAAGATTTTAATGTCGAATCTTTTGACGCGTTCATATAAGTTGTTCCTTCTCCTTAATCATAGATGTTTTTTTCCCCACCACAAATGTAAAAAGTGCATTTTCGTTTAAAAAAAAACCCCTTTAGTTGAGCGAAACATTGTACTAATGAGTATAAAATTATTTCGTGGAAATCGAGAGAAGCAAACAATGGAATATTCACAATTTCGTAGCTAGTACATATAAAGAACAAACGTGTTAAAATATTTTTTTTATTACAAAATAAAGAATTAAAAAATAAAGTTATATTTACGTGTAAATATTGAATTTTCAGTTTTTATGACTGAGATGAGCTTTAGATACTTGTGATTATACGAACTTCATTGAGAAACGTGATTCCATTTTGTATACACATTTGTAATTTTCTTTTTGACTTTTTATTGTAAGTCATGGAACCTCGAGTAATGATAAAGATCGTTTTACTTGTCGTTCAAGATATTGCTATAAGAGCTTAATAAAATTTAGATAAAGGTGATCGAGGCAATTGTCTCACTTCATGCAATCAACTTGTCACTCACTTTATAATACAGAAGGGAGCATTTCCCACCTGAAACAAGAAGCAAACACCAAGGAAGATTGACAACAACAATAGATGAACGTGGTGCGGAAGTGCATTCAAAGAGATTTGAACCGTCTTTCAGAAGGATTATTCGTTTTAATGAACGCGAAGAAATTGCCTCTACCACACTTGAAGATCCGCCTCCGTCCGCCTGTACAAGCGGAGCTAAGCAAAATACCGCGTTTTTTAATATTATTTAATATTTAGAGAATTATGCTTATAAAAGTAAAGCAAATTTTAATTTTGATTGTTATTAAAATTATTAGCTTAGTTTTTATTTTTGCAAGAAATGCGAGTAAGGAATTTAAAATGTAGCCGGCTGAGTGGTGTGGTTGGTTTGTCGCTGGCCTTCTGCACCCAAGGTTGCGGGTTCGACCCCGGCCCAAGTCAGTGGATTTTCATGATGCAGAAAATCCACAGTGGCCATGTTGTATGATTATACGGCATGTGAGACATCCCTTGAGTTTCTGTTTGGCTTGGGTGCTCTCGGCAAAATTAAATCCCAGTACAGGTTCGCATCGCCAGAGTTCAGGTTCAATACTCTGGGGAGGAAACTGGGCTTCAAAATTATCTATGGTGATTGGTATCCGCCTATATGGTGCCGCAATAAAAAGAGGTACCAGCTTCCGGTGAATGTACTAGGTCCGCAATGGTAAAACATCAATCTGCAGCCCATTAGAAATAAAAATTTTAATGTATGCTTTTCAAATATATGCACAATGATTAAAACGGTAAATAATTTTTAACAATAATAGTAGAAGCATATCGAGCTTTTTTTGCCTAAAGTTTGACAAACAAGGAGAAGGAAGCATTAATGAGTGAGAGAGTTATATTAACGAAGCCACACAAAGGGGTTATTGGTGAGGAAGACATCTGAGCTGGCAGCCTTTCTCCAAGCTACCACATCACACCAACGGGAGGACACTGAGCCACGAAAGATTTAATGTGCATTTGCCTCTTCTACACTGCAGGCCTTCAAAGGTACCAGGGCTCGTATCCATGACAACCCGGCTACGAATTCGTGTCCATAACTACAAGGCTACCGCGGCTACAGGAAAAGGCTATACTGAGATGACAATTTTTGTTACATTTAATTTAACCTCAGAAAGGGGAATGAGTTTTGTAAAAATAACGAATCATTTAAAAACAAATTCAAAAGACACACAAACCTAACTTCAAGGATTAATTAATATATCACATCATATACTCAGAAATTATTTACATCTTAAAAAAATTATTTTAAACTACTTTCATAAAATAGAAAAAAAAGCATTTATCTCAATTTTCTTTCATAAATAAATTTGTATGGCAGCAGTAGAGTAATACTGCTTTTACTCATTATAAATTTCTACAAATAGTGCGAGGTGTCTCAGTCAAAATAAGAAAATTATTTAAATGTTTTACAGAATCCAAAAATGGGGTCCAGTGTTCCCAGGAATATATAAATAATATCAGGAGCTAAGAAATAGAAAATTATATCATAACTATAAGTGGGAAAAACTCACTGTTAAATAGAATATCAACAAGTAATTAAAGAATTTTTAAATCTCTTCCTACATAGGTCAACAAAGAAAATTTTATTTTAGTTACTTTTTATTAAATAGTTACAATTAGTATGAATATGTATATACATATGACAGAATCACAATATTAAGTGACAAAATAGAAAGCGATTTTCCTTGGAATTTTTATATTTTCCTTTCTATGTATGGTGTTAGACTATTTTTTTTCATTTGTTAATATTTATTCATTAATTAAATTTAATTATTCCAATAAAATAGTACAGTAAAAAGAAATCACGTTATCAGATTTTAGGCCGTCCCAGGTGAGATTCGAACCCCCGACCTTTGGATTAGAAATCCAACACACTATCCATTGCACTGCAGGAACACAACAAGCGAATTTCCTTTTTTATATATGGTGTTAGACTATTATTTTTGTTTGTTACTATTTATTAATTAATTAAATAGAATTACTGAATTAACATTTGAAAAAACTGTATTAACATCGTGTCATCCACTACAAGTTTAAAAAAATGTATTTGAACTTGAATGGATGAATAGAAAGTATTTTATTAACGACTGCAAATTTGAACAAGATATATATCTATATATATATGCACATAGAAAGAGAGAGTAAGGGAAATAATAGTAGAAATTGAAAAACAAGTTCTTAACGTGTGGATAGAGAGGTGAAAGGCCAGATAAATCTCACATTACAAGATTTTTTTACATGCCATGCATTTTTAAAGTTGATGAATGTAATACTATTTTTTCGTTTTCAATATAATTGTAACATATATTTCAAAAAAATCTTAAAAGTAATGTATAGAAAATGCAAAAAGATTTTACAATTTTATTTAAAAAAATGATCAATCAATTTATTTTTAACCAACTTTATTACTTCACATTTCTGATAACAATTTTTCCAAATCTCGTGTTTAACTTCGTTATTGTACAGAGTTTCCAAAACAATTTACATTTTGCCTAACTTAAATTTTTTTTTCTTTCTTAAGAAAAACATTCATTAATAGCTCTTTCGAAACAAATGTGAAAGAACAAAAATCCTTCATTAAAACATTTTGTAGAAAATTTACAAATGCTTTTTTTAAATATATTTTAAAAAAAGCCAACAAGTGGATGAAAGCCTAGGGGAAAAAAAATATTCCAAATAACACAATGTCTTTTTTTTCTTTTTTTTCTACTTTTCATTCGCTTATTTATTTTCAAGCTTTACAACTATCTTTCTCTCTAGCTTTTTTCTTTTTTTTTTAAAGAAAAAAAAAGTTTCTAGTCCTATTTAAAATTTAACAAGACACTTTTACAAGATAAATCTTATACGTATTCAAAATGTCTTAATAATTTTTATCATTTCTACGAACAAGAAGGGGAGAGAAGATAAAAAAGAATAAAAAGAAACCCAACAACAATAAAAGTACTAAAAAGAAAAGCAAAACCTAGTAAAAATTTGACTGCGTTTGCGTAATTATGCTGCATCATTTTCTTCCACTTTTATTTTTTCCCCTCCACCCTGCGATACGTAAATAAAGAATTCGTAGACACTAATACATCAAAAGCTTATCTTTTGTTGCTCACACGGGAAAGGTGAAAAGGGTTTTCCTAATGGGAGTAATAGAAGAAGTATAATGGGTTATTCAAACGGGAGTTTGAAAGAAGAAAAAAATAAATAAGCGAAGGGGGATAAGGTATTTAAAACTACCGTTAGTGGAGGCATGCGCATGAACAGCGTGGAGTTATTTATTTTTTTTTCGTGCTGCATTTTTAAAGAGTCTTAAAAAATAAGATTGTCAATCAGAAGGGTGATTGCTAACCCCTCCCTCCCCCTCACTCCTGAAATAAAAGCAGATCTAAATTTCAGTTTAAAAATCATCATAAACGATGCATTTTATTTGAATATTTTTATTACCGTTGTTTAAAAAAACTGAACTCAGTGGCACCATGGTCGGCTCTAGAAGTTTTGCCGCCCCGGACAAAAAGTGGAAAATTCCCTCTCTCTCCAAAGCAAAAAATTATAATTAAAAAAATGAAATTGTTCCATAGGTACACACCTATAAGACTTTAATAATTCTTGCGAACAAAAAGGTAGCATAACAATATTATATAAACATTATTTTTATCAGTCAAATACAAAATAATTCGAAATTAAGGAAATAATTACCTGTTATTAATTCAAACTAGTAAAATGCAAAAGAAGGAATCGTCCATTTCATCATGCCAATTTCTTCTAAAAAGAATCTACTGATGGTGGGGATCACAAACGTTTATTTTACCTTATAGTAACAACAGTCAAATCTAAAATAAAACATTCCCTGTGACTATCTACAAGAAACTCTTATTGTCCCTGCCCCCTTACGATAGCTGACACCAGACGTCGTATGGGTGAAAGGAATGTCCGTAGTGACCTCACTCCGAAATGGGGAGAAAGTTACTAGTGAAAGATGCGTAAACTTATCAAATTTCACGATTGAACATATAATCCCAGCTGGAGCTCTTATGTTACAACATAACAGAAAACTAACATTAAACATACAGAATACAAAATAAGGAAGTAAAATACAATACATAAAATATAAAATTCACACCCAATAGTATTTCAGAAAATAAATTAAAAAATTTTAACAAAAAACAATATTTCTCAATATTACTCAAACAATATCCTCCAAATACCACCCTTAAAATCTGCCGCCCCGGGCAGGGGCCCATTTGTCCGGCTCTAGAGCCACCTCTGGATAGATTCTTCTGTAATACAATATATATATATATATGCAATGGAAACTGCCATGTTCTTTATCAATGCTATTATGTTTTAAGGCCATTTATTCGAGATTACCCCAGGATTTTGAAAAATAGTACGTTAATAAAAAAAACAACCCTTTAAGTTCATGAGGTATGACATTTCTTTTAAATAATCAGTATTCCGATCTTTGTAGAGAAGTCTAAGTTTTTTTTATGCACATCTGTTATTTTATTTTTGAAGTTATGATTTTGATACCCTGCATATAACGCGCATCCGTAAATTTCGTTCTTATTTTTTGTGTTAAAAGTGCGCGTTATACGCCGGATTTTACGGCAATTAAAATTAATTATTTTTTTAATTTACTGATAAAAAAAATTAACTGGTGTTTTATTTTATATGATTTAAGTAGATATATTTTATTTTATACTTAAAACATTGCGGAAAAATAAGAATTCATATATCACAGACAAAATTCATCAACCCATCTCAGGACATCACAGAAGACAAATCCATCTCAGTTGTCCTGACCTTGCGCACTGAGGTGCATGAGCAGTTGTTCCGATCAGGTGGTCAGTCTGATGCGAAACCCCCGGCGTTTAGATCCCAAGCAAGCTTGGTACTCATTTATCGACCCACTGAAGGGATGAAAAGCTGAGTCGACCTTTACCAGCCCGGGATTTGAACCCTGGATCTGCTGTTGGAAAGCACGATACACTACCACTAGGCACCGCTCTTTATAATCCCTCTAATATAAACTCTGTATTCATGAGATTAATGAGACAATTTATAGCATATGGGAAAAGGGCAGTTGCGTAACGTATACCCCCGCATTGCGGGGAGGGCAGGACCCTAGGAAGTTCAAAGAGGTTATGGTTTCGTAATACTTTGTAATATCCGGCTTGTAGTCCGAAATCTGCCTTTCCCGGGCGGGGGGGGAGGGCTAATATTCTCCGTCAAAGGGATAACTCCCGTTGATTCCAAAACGTAGCGCACTCAAACTGACACTATTTTTGTAGCATTTTAAAACGGTACAGGTATTAAAGAAAAGAAGAAGAAAAAGAAAAAAAAAAACAAATTGTATAGATATTTATTGTAATGATTTTCTGCTATGTTACACTGGTATAAAAAAAAAATATTTTACTTTTAAAATTATATATAAAAAAAGAATTCTGAATTCGTTTTTTTACGAGACAGCGCTTATATTTTAATGACTTGAACAAAAATGATATTCAAATTACTCGAACTTTCAAGCTCATGAGAGACTTCCATTTTATGAGATCATGATAGCGAACATTTTGACTGACAGTCTTTAAATCAAGTTGCTGATTAGAAACATGATAACATCAAAGACCTATGGTGGGACGATACGAACTTTTCACATCAAATGAAAATGAGCTGCAAAGGTTTTCTAGAGGTGTAGTGTTAAGTTAGAAAAGGGAGGGGCTAGTTCAAGTATCAATCCTCGACATTAACTGACTGAAATTAAAAATTATGAGATTATTTGCCAATAGCCTTCGTGAAAATTTAGAGCGGCATTCATTCAAGCCAAAAAACCAATTTCTGGTTGGAAGCAATTTCTGTGTTTTCTGACTACCACTTTAGAGTACTGGGAGAGAGAAATGGCCTTTATTAAATAGTTCTGAAATCGAGTTAATTTGTATTCCTTTCATTTCATAGTGGAATGTTTCTGCCATTCCATGGCAAAATCTTCGCATGATATTGGTTTTATAGGAGGAGTGGCCGCAGCAGTCAAGTGGTCATAGTCGCGAATTCGTGGGTGGCGTTGCTTCTGTCCAGAAGTGAACTCACGGACTCTTAATAACCGCTACTTCGAAGTGTACATTAAGTCTGTCGTTTGGAGATTTAAGGCCACATCACACGTACATTGTGGGTGCAACTTTTTCCCCAATTTTTCGTCCAATCTGAGGGTGAAAGGTTGCCGTAAACAACATGACATGCTCTGCCGTCAGCTGTACTCTATCTCCACATTGAAAAAATTACTCGCCGAATTTTCTGCTTCGGAAACAAACATTTAAAATTATTTCTTTTATTTCGCTCGCGTTTTTCTTACTGGGCGTAAGCAGAAATGGAGCACCATTCTGTTTAAACTATTATACGCCGTTACAATATTATACACCATTAAAATATTATGCGCCATATATGATGCGTTTGACGTGATCGAAGCCGCCATCTTGTTTATGACGTAGGGCACCGATGAACCCCATTGGCTGGAATTTCAAGCGACTTCTATTTGGAAAAACCTTTTCAGCTCACTAAGAAAAAGTTGTTCGGACTCGTTGCTATGGTTTGATTTGATTTGATTCTTTTTTATGCCGCAAGAACCAATTTAGATCATAATGCGCCAAGAGAGACAATAAGAACAGTTAAAACTCTGTTCTTCTTGAACTAGTAGTCTGTGGTCTAGACGGGAAAAGAAGAAATTTCATGACAAGAAGAGGGTCGAAAATAGAGAAGGATTACTAGGGTACCCCGGGTTCGTGATACCCGTGTTTACCAAAGATAGTAAGCCCCTTGGGAAAAAGGAAAAGATCACTATATAGGGCACCTCGGGATTGTGACACCCGTACTCACCTAAAGAAGGTGAACCCCCTGAGGGGACTTGTTGCTATGATAACTAGGTAGAAATTGTTCGAAATTGGTTGGAAAATTGCTCGAAATGTGTACGTGGGATAAGGCCTTTAGAGAGTAGGTGCTCTCTCTCTATTCAAATACTGTTCTCGTTTTTTGATCAGCATCCAAAATTAAGAGGTCCGTCACCAATAGATTCACAGTATAAAGTTAATGGTTAATCAATTAATTTGTTGAACGGATGGCTGAATGTTTTCTAATATTAATTCTTTCTACTTAAACTGAGAAATTCGTTTGGCATCCACATTTTAATTCAAATATTTCCGTAATCTGTAAACGGTAATACCCCGAGCTTATGCGATAGGTGAAACTGCGGGATAACCGCGTTAAGTCGAATTTGCTTAAGTCGGGGTATAATTTCTCATATAAATGTATATAAATTTAGTTTGGGAGGGAGGACGAAAGAAAATTTAGAAAAAAATTGTTTAATAATATCTTAGATAACACAAATACAAAATTGCAAATCGAAGCTATTTTGATGAAGTAGGTTTCATAAAATCTAACTAAGTAGTCTGCCGGTTCAAATATATATTTTTTCCCCCGCAAAATTTCCTTGTAGCATGTTAATAAATTTTTTATTTTTTGTTTTGTTGAAAACATACGCTTTTCGTTGGAGTCTATATTTTGTAAGAAAAAAAAATTGTGGTAACCCTTTTTCAATTAAACTGTAAAAATTCTCAACCGTCAATCAATCTTCTGATTGAACTGGGTCTGAAGACTCAAGTACTTCAAAGTCTTGCTCATGCATTTCTATGAGCTCATAAATTGCTAGCTCCTGATTGTGTGGTACAGTATACTACGTAGATGAGAAATAAACAACACAAAATAAATTATGGCTAAATTATTCCACGCGATATGTCCGAACATGTACATTAGCTTCACTTCAAGCGAGGAATGAGTAATCAAGTTCTGTAGGGCTCAAACGAAAGAGGAATCGAAGAGATTTGAAAGTTACGTAACTCCGGATTCGCGTATATATATATATATATACATATGTAATAATTCCCTCTAACACACATACTTTTAATTAACTCTTTAATGATCTATAAATAATCTTTAATTCTTAGGTTTAAAAATAAACATTGTAATCTTAATCGTAATCGGCTGAACCGATTTCCGTATCCCGCGCATTCTAACCAATCAGAACTACTATTACGTAATAGTCACGCGCTTGTGCACTGTTGGTATATAAACACCAAAATCTGATGTAATCGCGCTCTCTTTCTCTGCTTGCCGCCATCACGTAAGATTGTAAATACTTGCTGCTTTTTTTGTCTTTGTGTTGTGTCCCTACAAAATGCCGCTGTCTATTCAATGTTAAAACGTAACGTAATTGTGCTTTAATCTGCTGATGTGTGCTCATAATAAAGGAGGTAAAGCTATTCTGAAAACGTCATTACTAAATCAAGATGGATACTCACATACACCGGCCAACACTACTTCAATCTATTTCATATATATATATACATACAAGTTGAGGTATTACAATAAATTAAACAGTAGAATAATCTGAGAAAAATGAAATTGTTATATTTTTCGAAAACTTCGAGGAAATATCCAAGTTTCTAATTTAGTGCCTAAAGCAAACGTCCAGTTGTGTTTAAGACCTCAACCTTTATTTTGTTTTTCATCTCGTTTTGCTCAGTTTGTTTGACTATTTTTAAGCATGAGAAAATGTTTATAACATAGATTAAATGACCCGCAATTTCCCCGGGTATGCATTATTCCGACTATTTAGCTCTGCAACCTATGCTGCTTGCTCTTGTTTATGTTTTCATTTACGTTTTTATGTTCATATATTTTGATGATCTAATTCTATATTTTAAAATAAAAACTCTTTTACAAAAATTTTTTGTACATTTTAACTCTAAAATGTAGATTTAATATGTAGATTTGAAATACATAATAAAACCATACGCAATTTTTGAGCCTGCTTTGATAAAATAACTGCGCAGCGGAAGAGCGAGAGGGTTAATCAAACATGAATCGACATTATTTCACTCCTAAAACAAAACAAAAAAAATCTCTCAAATTTAAATTTTAAAATTAGTATAAATGATATATTCGAAAAATGAGCTTCATTTTTGTTTGTTTGTTTGGAATCGTTTACTTCTGTGTATAGAAAATCCGATTGAATTTCCCAATTCAAAAAATATTTATATGTAAGTATACTAACGCTCGCACGTGGAATATTTATACGTTATATAAGTATATTAATGTAATATTTATATGTAAATATAATGATGGAATGATTATATATGGAAATGTTTTGATGTAAAATTGAGTATACATGCAGAAAATAATTTGAAAATAAAATTATTTCTTGCCTTCATTTTCACTCGTCTTTATTTATCTATATTTGATGTTTATCTAAGCATGCTTTATATATTATTGTAAACATGTTTTTTCACCTTCCCTATTCTGGGAATTTGGTGATGTGAAAAACACAATGAATAAAATATTTTTTTGTAATGAGTGACTATTCTATACAGTAATAACTTTTTCTTCTTTTAATTGAATATTTTTTTCCCGTTAGACTTTTTAACTTTTGGAAATGGTTATAAATATTTTAAGGAATATTTTGTTGAATAATTTTTGCAGAAATTAAATTAGATTTTATGTATGTATAACCTAAGTTTAAGTATTGCTTATTCTATTGCTTTTACTTTTTTTAAAGTATATAAATGTAGATCTCGCGTTTCCTTCTTTTAAAAAAATGTTTAAAGTTCAAAAATTTAAGAGTTTTTTTTTAACTTAGAGTGCTGTGAATGCTTTATTAATGAATAGATCATGCTCATTGTAGTTGAAAAAATATGTCAAATGATTTGATAATAAGTATGTTTAAAGTTATAACAAATCCTGTATTATTTTTGTCTATTTTTTTAATTGCAAATTAAATAAATTTTCAACATTTAATTATTGCATTATTAACAGTTAATGATAAAATGCATGTATTTTTGTTAGCTAATAAAATTTTTGATTCGACTAATTTGTAAATTCTTAAGAACACAGAAATCTAAGAAATTCTGGAAAATAACTGTCATTTAACTATATTACGTATTAAATTTTTATTAATTCTTACTTTCCATTGTTCATCAAAATTTTTTAAAACTTAATCTGAATATTTCATTTTCAGGTTGCGCTTGGAGACTCCTCACCATTTTGAAGTAAGGCAATACTTATCATTTATTCTCAAATAGAAAGAGGTTTTATATTATGAAAAAAAAATAATTAAAACTCTTTTTTTTTATTTCATTTCTTTGAACAGTATTTAATACAAAATGAGTTACAAAATCGTATAATGTGTTAATTAGAAATTTTCAGTAACCCTATTGTTTGTTTTTTTTTTTTTTTTTTTTTTTTGATTATTATATCATACAACACGAATTTGAGATTTGTAGAATGTATGAAGATTTAAAAAAAGAACATTGAATATTAAAAAGGAAATTTGCTATTATTTTCAACCACATGCCAGATTTTTCTTACACGTGTGCTTATTTAGATCAATAACTTTGAAATATACCATCCATTATAAAAATTCCATAAGGAACTGTTTTCGGAACATTCGAACTTATAAAAAACTAATGGCGGCAGCTTATTTCCACCAATAAAATCAAAATTTCTTCCTTTATTTTAATTTTTCTATTACTCAGTAATCAATATATTTTATATCAATATATGTTTATATAAATACTTATATGGATTACATATTAAAGTTTATATATTTCATCAGTAGACCTTATACACCCACAAATATTATAAATAATGTTACCCTTAAAGTGTGAAATCCATTATCTCAAAGAATAACTAGGTATTTCATGAAATAACTAGACAAGTCAGTTAAAGTAGTGTATAAAATTATTGAATACTACGATTTAACTAGGTATTCTATAGAATAACGGTTACTTGATCGTTAAAATATGAAATACGGTACTGGAAAATTCTTCGAACTGGTTCTAGTTGCTTTTAGTCAATTTTCAACAGTGCCGATTTAAACTAATTTCGGGCCCTGGGCGCAAAAGATCTACAGGCACCCTTGGCACCGGCGGATCGAAATTTATTACCAGAAAACCTGATTAAGTCCAGCTTATCCGGGGCCCTGGGCGCCCGCCCCAAGCGCCCAATGGATAAACCGGCACTGATTCTGAACCCCAATTCAAAGTGTCATCACGGCAATACTTGCTCTAATAAATATATATATAATGAAAAGTAAAATAAAAGTACTTCATAAAATTTAAAATTAATATTCTCTTACAATTTTGTTTGAAAAAGTTTACACAATGTATTTATGAAGCAACAGTTTTTCTTCCCGGCATGCATTCTTTTGATAATATTTAAATATATAAATATCTCTGCACAACTTATATATTCTTTTTTTTCTTTCTGTTTGACTAATGTTAGCATAAGAGTAATAATAAATTATATCATCTGCTTTTCCTTATTATTTATCAATCGATCATCCGCAAATAGGAATAAAATGTATTTTTCGAGAGATTTTAACTATTTACGAACTATTAATTTATAAACTAACTTTGAAATTATTTATTTTTTCACTTTTTAACGATCTATCATTAGTTATTTCATAGAAGAACTAGGTAAAGTATGAAATTTTTCATCTATTTTATACTTTAACTGACTTGTATAGTTATTCTATGAAATAACTGAATTATACACTTTAACGGTAACATGTATATTCAGGCCCGCGCGAATCATCGCTTAGACAACTATCTAACACCCGGTTTCTTAAAAGGTCTGTTTAAACTGCTATTTTGATAAGATTTGTAAATAAGATAGTTTACTTCTCTGTTGTGGAAGAATGCATATAACAAACGAATAACAAAAATATGTTGATTTTTATACGGTTACAAGGTTTAATCAGTTATAAATTTCTTTTTAAAATTGATAAGCAAACTATAGAAATTTTTCTAGAAAAATTAAATTTATTGTAGTGTATTAAGGGTCTCAGGGGTGTTAAATTTTTCTAGAGGTCTGAAAATATAAACAATTTTCAAACAGGTATAATTCTTTTAAATTT
>BMAV01028209.1:38738-53759 GCA_019973955.1 Trichonephila inaurata madagascariensis
AATGATTCCGGTTAACGATAAAACATTTTTTTAAAAATGCGACAGTGATCATTTACAGTTCTTTTCCCTATTTTTTCCTTGGAAGTTTATGGGAAACAATATTTGATAAACATTGCAAAAACGCATGGCCTGATGAAATATCATGCAATCAACATGCAAACCTGTCGATGTTTTACATAATTTTCCTGTTGACTCTCCTTCCTCACTTTTCAAACGTCTACATGCCATTTTTTTTCACCATTAATGGTTATTTAGATATGTTCTTTGAAAGCAATCTTTTGTACTTTACTATAATTCACTCTTTATATCAAGGTCTTCAGAAATTTGTTATGTATGCAGTGATTTTTTTTTTCTAGATAAGAGTAAAAATAATGGGTTCATTTGAAAACAAACATTAATTATAACACAAAATATTCTTTTCACAATGATAATTATTTATTTTGTAAAAATAAAAGCGTTTGTTTTTTCACTCTTCATTGCCAATTTTTTATGCAAAATTTGTTATGTTCAGAGTGTGTGAATAATAATAACATTAAACATAACAACACAACAACAATTAAAGAAATAAATTAAATATTAACCTTATTTAGGCATCTCACATGTACATTAGAAATAAAAATATACATACATTTTTTAACCCCTTATTATGTACTTTGAGATTTTTAAAAAAATATATATATATTTACTGCTGATATTGCTTTTTTTATAAATTAAACCCAATATAAATATTTATTTTTTTTTTTTTTTTTGTATTATTGTCACTCAGCATAAATAAGAACGTGTGTATAATGAATAAATAATCATTTGCGCGTGATGGAATAGTTTCTTGTAATAGTTGAGAGATGTTAGAATATACAATTAAATTGTTCAAAATAGCAGTCTTATGAATATAAAAATATTTATATTTCAAACTTTTATTTATTTATTTATTTTTGTTAATAATCACATTTTTAAAATAAGTATTAATAAAAAATTTTATTCTTGGGGCATGCAGTCATTTTTATAAAATTAAATCAAAAATCAAAACATTTACAAATGATCTTATTATTACACTATATCTTCCGCGTTTTTAATGTCAAACGTGCCTGAAAAAACTTTAATACATATATATAGATAAAAATGTCTTTCATTTCAAAAACTATTTTTTAAAGTTAAACCAGATATTTTCTGCATCTTCATCTGCTGACAGAATTTGGCTATGGGTACTATTTCTTTCACAAATTGCTCTATGTATAATACTTCATTACGTACTCTTATACTCAATTAATGCATTTTATCATTTGGTGAAAATAATTCTTAATTTATAATTTTTAGAGTAAATAAGTAATTTAAAAACAAAAATCTAAATACTTGCGTAGAATTTAAGTATAAACTATTTTTCAGCTTATAAAGTGACAAAACAACAGCTGAATTAATGTAAGAAAATTCATTATTTTATATTTTTAAAATTTTTTATTATTGTTATTCATAATTTTATTTCCTGAAATATATGAATTCTTATTTTTCCACAATGTTTTATATAAGAAGCAAATAAAATATTTCTTCTTAAATTATATGAAATAAAACATATCAGTTAGTTTTTAAAAAAAATAATAATTAATTTTATTAACTATGTAATCTCTTTTTTTTTTGTATCACAGAAGAATTTATTTAGGGGTGGCTC
The DNA here is from genome assembly GCA_019973955.1 of Trichonephila inaurata madagascariensis. Lineage (NCBI taxonomy): Eukaryota > Metazoa > Arthropoda > Arachnida > Araneae > Nephilidae > Trichonephila > Trichonephila inaurata. The sequence goes on from BMAV01028209.1 coordinate 40,402, forward strand.
TAACTGGACCCCTGCCCGGGGCGGCAAATATTAAGGGCGGCATTTGGATCAAATTTGAAAAATATTTTTTTTTTTGGTAACAGAAAAATTTGGTATATCTTCTGAAATATTATTGGGTGTGAATTTGTTATTTCATTTAACATATCTTATTTCCTTATTTTGTACTCTGCATGTTTTAATTCAGTTTTCTTTTATATTTATGTCTTTTATGTTTTCTTACATGTTTAATCATGAAATTTGGTATGTTAAAACATCTTTGACTAGTAACTTTCTTCCCATCCCGAAGAAATATATATATATATATAATGACATTACATTGCTTATATTAAATTGCTTGAAATTATTAATGTATTGCCATAGAACAAGGGAGTCCAGATGGTGAAGTATCAGGCATTTATTTATGTATATCGAAGCATTCTCGCAAATCATCTTTACCCTATGCTTCAGACTCTCTTTCCGGGAGTACGGCCTGTGTTCCAAGATGACAACGCCTCTGCTCACACGTCTTGCTGTGTTCAAACATGGTTACATGAGCATGATGATGAAGTGGAACATCTAACGTGGGTTTCCAGTCACCTGATCTGAACATGATTTATTGCTTGCGGGGTTTTCAAAGAACAAAATCCGTTTTCGGTTTCCTCCTCCACGCACACTATCTGAACTTGAGACGGTCCTGCACGAGAAATTGGTGAGAATTCCAAAGAACTGTGTTCAAGACCATTATTTTTTAGAGTCTACCTTTATTAGACCAGTCCGACACCAAATGCAAGCTGTTATTCAGGCCAAAAGTGGCCCAACCTCTTAATAATAACAAATTTTTATTTTTCCTCGTGTGTTCTTATTATTTTGTCCTATACCAAAGTAACTAGGTTGGTATAAGTTTTGAGAGAGAGAGAAAATCTTCACATTGATAAAAGTAGCAAATAAAACAATTTTAAATGCATCTTGCCAAACATTTTAATGTTCATATTTCTGGTTTTAGAAAAGATTTATAATATAATCATTTGTAATAAATAAATACATCACCATTCAATTGTACCGTAAATCCAGAATGTAAACTTAGGAGGAACGCGTTCTTTAAACATAATAAACATTGTTACTTTTATTATTGTCTTAGCGCTCTTTTATGGAACCATTACAACACACAACTCTCTTCTCTTCTTCCTCATACTTCTCAGCAATCCCTAAAATACATCGAAAAAAAAAAAAAAACTTTCACATTTACAAACAAAAGAGCATTGCTACATTTTATTCATTCAAAGCATCATTCATGAAATATCCTCACACACACAAAAGTCACACTAAAAAAATAATACCCACCAATTTTTTATGTTCCTTTTCCTTGTGTCTTTCTTGTACTCCATGCCCGCAATATAATTCCTTCAGGCTAGGTCAGATGTCTGGTCGTGATGATTGGCTTCGAGATGAACGACCCAAACACATACCGTTCTTAATTACGGTTTTTTTCTTTTCTTCTCTTTTTTTTTTTCGGTGCCTTCCCCGCTTACCTTTCTTGCTTTATCTCCCTATTCCAGTCTGTGAAACACCCGGCGATGCAATTAGAACTATTAATTCAACCATCGGGACAGGTGGTACTGGAACAAAAAAAAAATCAATCCTTACGCCTGCACGGCACAGATCTTTACAAACGTTTCGTCTCATTTTTTTTACCCCCAACCTGTCAATCTTGTCAAAGTTTGGAGTTGTTTCTTGGTGAAGGGTGTTCTTTAAAGTAATTAACGGAAGGGCAAATAGTTAAAATTATTCTGCAGCGCTGGAGATGGTAACTAAAACCTGTTTGGGAGATTCGTGTGTTGTATGGGTAATGTGAGAGATATTTCCTAGTGGAAAAATCGATATGGCAATTGATTCAGTGTTTCTACTCTGATGTCTTAGAATGCATCTTTTATGACAACAGGTTATGAGGGTCACCTGAATCTCTAAGATACACTTCTTGTCTTCAAGGAGATATAAAAAAAACAGACCTAAGATATGAAGTGCTTCTCCTCCTTCCTTTCTCCTCGTCTTTAGCTTCTCAGTTTCCTGAATAATACGACCCTGAATCAATATGACGGGAATTTGTGGACCCTTTCGAAGACCCTGTCTGTAATTTGTTCCAGCCCTTTCTTCCTTGTCTCTGCAGCTCGGAGGGGTCGACATGGGGTCGTTTCATCCATAAGGCTAGTAAGTGGAAGGCAAGACGTCCCTCGGAGATTAAGGCTGTCTTCGGTTAAGGCTGTTTTCGCCGTATGTACGAGAGCGTGAACTTAACGCGGAGCACATTTTCTGACAGAAAAAAATGCCTCAATTTTTATACAAATTTGTGACATTGTAACGCATGTATTTGTTTAGAATATAGTGTTTTAAAATTTCAAAATATTTCATAAATAATTAGTTTTTTTTAAAAAAATGTAAATGGATAGTTCATTTAACATTATGATATAGGAGAAGAAATGCGAAACACATTTTATAAAAGAAAAAATGCGTCAAATATGATAAAAATGAGTAATATGATAAAATAAGTGATTCTCTACAGGAGAGAGATAGTGAAGCCAGAATATATATATATAAAAACTTACTTGTACTTTAAAATGTACTTTTAAACATGAAATTACATGAATAAATCATGTTTAAAAGTACATAAATGTACTTTTAAACATGAAAAAATATGCCGAATTTGGGTCCAATTCTTTAACATTAGCCGAAAACAGCCTTAATGTTAAAGAATAGGACCCGAATTCGGAACATTTTTGAAATATAAAAGAAATGAAAAATTAATATTATTTTCTATCTTCACTATCCTTTAGAGAGCAGCATTTTTTTTATCATTCATCTCATTTTTAACCGAGTTGATTCATTTCTTCTGGTATAAAATGTGTTTCGCTTTTTTTCTCCTACATCATAATGTTAAATGGGCAACGCCTTCATGCATTAAAACGAAAAAGAAAGTATTCATGGAATATTTTGAAAATTTTAAAAACACTATATTGTTAGCAGAGGTATTAGTTATAATATTGCAAATTTCCCATGGAAATTGAGGCGCTTTTCTGTCTGAAAATGTGCTTCGCGTTTAGTTCAAGCTCTCGTACTTTTACCGTAGACAGCCTTAAGATAGGCTTCCATTTACTTGCTCAGTTCCTTGCGTACCTTGATAGTAATATACTGTAGAGCGCCCGAAATAGCTCAAAAAGTTTGGCCCTTCTAAAGGTAAGTACGATTCCCGAAAGCTTATAGAGTTTCCAACATCTGCTGAAAAAGAACACTAATTTTCGACAAGTAATATTTACAATCAATTTGAAAATAATAATAATAAAAAAAAAAAATGTCGATATAAGTAACCTCTATAGCTATTTCAACGGTCTATATCAGGAGTGGGGAAAAGTAGCGGCCAGTCAAGACAGTCCAAAAACTAAATAAACAGAAAATGTTCTCTATATTTGGGTCAACATATATTTATGAGCAAAGTTTTTCTAGCATGAAGATAAATAAGAGCATAGATCGAAGTTGACTGAATATTAACGTGCAGGTTGTGATGAGAATTTCAACAAGCACTTTCACTCCTGATTTTTTTAAAAAAATATGGCCGAAAAGTGTGATAGGGTACATTTGTCCCATTAAACTGATTCTAAAATGAAAGATGCCAGTAGCGCAGTAAATAAATTGAATAAAACTGGCACCATTTTATTTAACTTATATTATTTTTTTATAATGAATGTAATCATTTTAAATAAAGAGCGTCTCTTCTGTATCCTCCGCTACCACAATGTGGCCCTCGAGCCAAAATAGTTGCTCACCCCTGGTCTATATATTGAAAAGATTAGTTAAATTGATATTTTAAAGCGCAATCGCACTAGTGGCGTAACGTGCACCCCCGCATCGTGGGTGGGGGTAGGATTCTAGGGGGCCTAAAGCCTGACTGACACCAAGTACGTATTTAACCAATTTGTTAGATATTCAAGGCAAAACATACCTTTTTAGGGGGGGGGAGACAATATTCTCCGTTACTCCTTTGAATCGCTCGATTTATGACTCTTTAATAAGGGGGAGGAGAAACGAGAAAACATGTCGCCTTTTTTTAAGTGCATTTACTTTTTTCTTAATTGATTTATCTGTTTTACATGACTTTATTTTTTAAAAATTAATTTAGATTCTCTTTTTACCTTGCACACATCAATTTACCCCCTTCTTCCTTTAGTTCCAAACTTTTGACGTTAACGTGTTTAGCTTATATTATTCCCAGATTCAAATTTTTCCATATTTTTACTTTGACTGCAAACGGCAGGGATTGATAAACGCGTACTAATATTTATACTCGATTTCTTCTTTCATTCTAAACAATAAATATCTCCATGTAAAAGCAAAAAACCACATATTGATAAATACAAACAGAAAAAATACATAACATTCCGAACAAAACCCACAATTTTTGTCTTCAAGATTCATCATCGAACATCTGCGTACATATTTTTTTCTCCCCTAAATCCGAGTCCGCCACACTTTGCTCCTCTGACAGCAAACGATTCCTGTCTGTGAAAGTGAAGACCACGCCGTTCCACGCCCTTTTTGGTTGGTAGACTACGTATCAGAGGGTGGGAAAAAACCTGTTCATTGGTATCCCCTCTTAACATTTTTTTTCCTGCTATATTTTTCCAGGAACGAGAGAAAATGGCTTCAGGCGGATTATCGTCTACTTGTTTTTTTTTTATCTTCTAGTCTCTTCCATAACGTATTGATGAAATAACGAATTTTGTTTGTAAACTAATTAATTTCGCCGATGTTTTTGGATTGAAAATATCGGGAAAAGATTATACTCTCGTGCGACATCCATTATTTTTGGGGCGTATGTGTGTGTGTGTCTGAAAGATAAAATCTAGAATTCGCGCGTAATGCACAGTTTTTTTTCCCGAGACCAGACATAATTTCAGAAGGTAGATATAGGAATATTAGCAAGTCAGTTTCCGCGTTGATTTTTGGTCGATTTCAATGAAATGTTCGATCGTTTCGAAACTAAGATAGTATTACTTTTAATTACTTTACTTTTAAAAGACGAAAGCAACAAAGAAAATGGGAGAGGGGGAAGGAAAAAAAATCGCTTATAGATTTTTAATTGTCATTTGACAAGAGCTTAGCTGTCTAGCATGAAGTATTCGAAGGACTGAACTAAAATCAAAGATCAAGATCCAAATTTAGTATTTATCCTCAAGGCAAAGTTATGCTCAAGCATCAATATAAGTACACGTTGTCGTAAGATATATACCGTAAAATCTCTCCTCTGGCATACATATAATACCTATACAACACTCATCTGTACTTTCAAGCTACATTTTTTAATTTTTAGGCATATTCACCACATAATACGCACTCCTCTTTTTTAAGAAGAAACCTGAAATATGTCCTCCCATTGGAGTGGTGTTGAAGTTTGAAGAGGAGGGTTCCAGCTCTCGTCCTAATTACTTAACAGTTATTCAAAATTATGAGATACGTCAGCAATAGCCTTCGTATTGTTTCAAAGGGTGATGTTAATTAAAATCAAATCAGTCGACTCATAAGTTCAAGTCCTGATGTTATGGAGATATGCCGTAAAATCCAGCGTATATAACACGAAATTTTAATACAAACAAGTAATATATAAAAAAAATTTAAGTCAATTCCTACTTTAGATCAACAAAGAAAATTTTATTTTAGCTACTTTTTATTTAATAGTTATAATTAATATAAATATGTATATACATAGGACAGAATCACAACATTAAGTGGTAATTAATTTTTATTAATTATCATTAAAGTATCGTATATTGTCATCCAAAACAATCTTGTATATAAATTTCAGTTCAACTGAATACTTTAACATGTGAAAAAAAAAACCTTTTCAAAAACCTTTCAAAAAACCAAATACAACGTGGTTGTATTTGCAATTCTTTAAATAATTAGTTTTAATCAATTAAAAATTTTATCAATAAAAATTATATTATTGTATCGTTATCCAAAATAATCCTGTATATAAAATTTCAGCTCAAAATTGAGCGCTTTAAAATGTATTTTATTAACTATTGAAAATTCCACTAAGATAAATAAATATATAGAGAGTGTGAGCTAATATTAGGAATTGAAAAATAAGGTCGAAACTCTTAAGGGTGAGCGTTATATGCTGGTATAAAAAAGATAACTTTAAAAATAACAAAAAAGATAAGGATAATTAAGTTTTCTTCTACACATATCGAAATACTGTTTATTTAAAGTAAATGAAAATAACTTACGTAAAAGAGTTGTAGTTCTAGAAGAAAACTGTTTTGTCAAAAGTCTGGGATAATACCTAGAATAAATAACTTCAAAATTTAAGAGCAATGTATTATACTAATATTTCAGATTTCTTCATAATAAAAAAGGGGGTGCACGTTATGCGGCGAATACACCTAAATTTTTTTAAAAAAATAAGCTTGAAAGTATAGGTGCGCGTCATATATACGCAGGATTTTACAGTATTTACAAACATTTGATCTTATACTTTTCTTAAATTGACATTTTCGATAAGTTCCAAAACTTATCTAGTATTTTTAAATAATTTTGAATTTAGCAGTTAAGGAAGAAATAATTCTTATGTAATGAAAAAAAAAAAGGATGAATTTAGAAATTCAGAAGCGAATATTCATAAAGTTCTTAAATGAATAGGGAAAAGAGATGGTATCAGCTAAAACATAAAAATATTATTTTTATTATAATGAGCACTTAACATTATTACATTTATTTTTTTCCCCTTTCTCTCTTTTTTTTTTATTTATTTTTATTTATTTATTTATTTATTTTTTGAATTTTGATAAATAATGGACTTACTCTGTATTGTGTATTTAAATTAAATACATAAATCTTTTTTTTATTTAAATTCACACATTATCAACTTTTTGTTAAAGACCTTGAAAAAGGATCATTCTTTTTTTAAACAAACTTCATCCATAATATCTGATGAGCCTTCAAAAGTAAAATTTCATTCTCGAGCAATATATCCATCTCTTATAACAATTCTTATCTGTTCCAAAGAGTTTTAATACGAAAACAATCTTAGCGGAACGTAGATTACAACGTGTAACTGACCGATAGTGGATATCTATCTATACAGAACAGCGCCTTTGGCTGAAGAAGCATTTTTTTCTTTCTTTTTTGACAGGACTTCGCGGTGGTTAAAATATCTCAGCGTAGGCGTGAGAAATAAGATTGGAGAAGTGAAAAGGGGGTATTTGTTTACAGTAGGATAAGATTAAATTCCTTATCACTTATATTTCCTTTGGAATCAAAAAAAGTTATTTGTATTTTAAACTCCCTCTTTTTGTTTCTATACTACTTATTTATTACAGTTTAAACTAAATAAACTCTTTTTAATTCCTCACCATGTAAATCTCGCTTTGTTATGCTTATAGAAATTCATTAAAGGTATTAAAAAAATTTTCGGAATACCTTAAGGATAATCATAAATAAATCACTTTAACACATTTTACACAATTCTGCCATGAGTCCCCGGATCCATAGTTACACAGGGAGGTTCTGAGCAGAATTCAGACAAAGATTGCTTTCTAGTGGGTACCATTCCATTGTGATCTTCGGGAAAATGAGATGTCAGACCTCTTGTTAAAAAAAAAAAAAAAAAAAAAAATGGAACGATTATTCTCCGATGGTCTCTTCCAAATACCTACCTCTCCACTCTTCTAAACTTGAAATTAATAGTAAATGCTTAAATAAAAAAATAATAATAAAATGCTTTCGTTGTGCAGCTGTCAGTGCTACTAAAAATAAATTTTGGAAGATGTATTAAAATCTGACTGTGTTTCGCACTCTCCTCGTGCTACTGCTGTGGCTGAGTTTGGACTATTGACTGGACATGACTGACTTTGAGCTCATTTGTTTCGTCTTAATTTGACTGTCTTACCTTTATGTGTTTTGTGTGATTCTGAACAAGCCATGGACGCTGCTCATTTAGACGTGTGCTCTGCACTTAAATATTTGGTCAGTGATGTAAAAAAGTTTCTGGAGAGCTCGTTGCCTCAAAGGCCAGGAATTTGATAAAAAAAGAGTGTTCCCTTAGAATCTTTAGAAACAGGCCTTTTACAAACAAAGTGGGACATAAAGCCGTTGCAATACCGTCATTAAATAATTTATTCTTACTTTTTAATCACACACAGAAACCAATTGAATTTTTTTTTTTACATGGATTGGAAATGAAATCAATGTTTTGCTGCTTTTACTGAATGCTTACTTTTTAAACCTGTCGACTATTTAAATGTTAAGTTTAAGTGCATTCAGTGGAGTACACAGATTATCATAGGAAGGGTTATATTTTTAAAGAAACATAGATGAAAGCATCGGGATGTAATCTTCATGCTAAAAATTAAAATCTGTTGGTCTATGGGAGTATTTTGAGCAGTGGCGTAACAGAGAATATTAGGGCACCCCTGCAAAGGCAGGTCTTAGGCCCCAAGCCCAAATACGCACTTGGTGTCAGTCAGCCTTGGAGCCCCCCTCGAACCCTGCCCTCCGTGATGCAGGGGTTGGAGGGGGACACTGGGTTTAAGACCCCAAACCTCACTCTTGTGAACGCCACTGAGTATGTTATATATAGACACTACAGCTGCTTAACGATTGCAAGTAGACTTAAGATTCATTCATACTATAGAAGTATAAGCAGCGAAGCTTTGAAGATGTAACCAATTGCAGGCCTTTGTGTCCTCGTGCAAATTGATTCGTTGCAACTTCACTGCTCGATGCTTGTTGCCTTGGCGTGCTCGATGCTTGTCGCGAATAAACCTTAAGATGAAATGCAAGGAATTTTACACTGTTCTGATTGATTGATTAGTAATATCACACAAAGCAATCTTGGTAACAAACTCGTAATTTTGAACCACGATTAAGTGATGAGGTCAACACATCCGAGCTAGCTCCCCAAAATTCCACTCCACTTAAATCAATGTAAGGACTTCGAGCCTCGAGACAATTAATGTGTGTCAGTCCCTGTATGTAGCATGTCTTTAATGACAACAAGAACTGTTTTATATAAAAACAATAAGGATAATGTATTGGTTGGATTCAAGTGTCATTTAGTTCTAATGTTGTTTTCATCTAGTGCCACTATAGAAACTCCAAATTTATTGACATGTTTACTACTCGTATTTGATATATTTATTCCGATTCATTACGCAACATGGAATAAGCCTTCTAGGCGCGTTTTAATTGGTTGACTGCAAGCATAGTAATACACACACACATATGACAAAGAACAGTCAATAACATGCAAACATTTATAAGTGAAGAATAACAGCAAAATTATGTTTCTGTCAATCGGATCTTAATTAATCTTCAGTGACGTACAAGAATTATAAAGCTTCTCTTCCATCAAAGTATTATATATAAGAAAATACTGATCAAATTGAGTTCATGAGCCATTTACTTCTGGTGAATATCATTTAAATTTCTATTTGACTGCGAGAAAGTAATATTTCTCTATCTCTTTCTTTGGAACAAATTATCACCATTAAATATTTTCTAGCAACACATAATAAATGGCATAGATCTTTTTATGTTTGACTTCGCAAATGTTAAGTACTGTTTTTTCTTATTTGTATTAAGTTCCCAGCCACAATAAAACATTTAGAACTGACCACATAATACTTCATTAACCTAATTTTCCTAATCTTGACATGAACTATTCTACATTGAGAGAAAGATCGATCTCTTCTTTAACCCTGTTTGTTCCAGAGTTGTATGTTGACATTTGGACAACACGCATACAATTAAATTGCTACTTTCTATGGTTGAAAGTAGTGGAATTCACACTCCATCAAAAGGTGGAGTGTGAAGACATTTCTCTCTTCAAAATTCTTTTATTATACGTCAATATCTACTTTCCTTATTGTTACTTGTTAAATTAAGTCCTGCGTAATATTGTTCATTGTGAGCTCTCAGTGGCGCACAGAAGGAGGGGATCCCCGGATCCGGACCCTCCCTCCACAAAGCACTTGATTTTTTTCGATTGATAATAATCCTGTTTATATAGTACGTAAAATTTAATTAGGTATTTATTATTAATAATTAATTTTATTAATTTATGCTAATTATTTATTCAATAATTAATCTTTTTTTTAATGTTTTTCGTTTCCGAAAATCGACAAAATCAAAAGAATAAGATGGGTGATGTATTCGAGCATACGAGAATGGTGAACTTCCGACCCCCACCCCTTTGAAAAATTCCAGTGTGAGCAATTGCGTGTTCTTTTTTATTGTGTGTTGTGACTAATGCCGCCTGCATGACGAAGTCAGATCGAGACCCGCGAAATTCATCATGGCTAAGGGCTAGAATTTTTACGCCTGTCGTTAGCCTTAGCTTTGAGCACCATGCAGGTGACATTACGATTTTGCTCGGTTCCACCCCAATTTAGAGGGAGAAAACCCTAGTTTATATATAAACATTTGTATATATTAAAAAAAAATAGATGCATTTAAATTTGAGTAGCAATATATTAACAAATTATAGTGTACATTAATATTACAACAAAAGAAAATCACAACTGAGCTTTATTATTAGCATAAGTAAATAGCTTTATTTCGCTCGTTTTATTTAAATCCACGTACTATTTTATATTATTTCACTTACATTTAAATCTCTGTTTAAATTGTTTCCTATGAATAGCAATGTTAGTTTGGATAATCATTTGTGTGTGTGTGACATTACATATTAAGTTTTATATATTTTAGTAATTTGCTTCAAGTTACATTCTCGCCAAGTTATTTATTATTTTAAACTATGATTTCACAGAATTTTTTTTTTTTTTTTTTTGTCGCCTTTCATTTTGAGATATATAAGCTTTAGTTTGATACATAAGAAATTACTTTAAAAATCTGTTCCTCAACCTGTTGTATTAATAAGGGAGATATGCATTGTGTTCTGCTAATTAAAGTAACTCGGGGTGGAGTTCCACTAGCAGCAGGGGGTGCCGGATATACACCCAATCGACCGACCATAGGGAAGCTACGATCCGAAACCATCCGATTTTACTGAAACTGAGATATAGATTCAGCTAATAATAAAGAATATGTTCTAAACTCAGAGAATATTTTTGAAATAGAAAAACGTTTCGATATGAAAGGTCAAATGAAAAGTGGGTAAGTTCAATAAAAAAAAATTACTTTATTGGAAATCAAAAGAAATCGCTCTGGGGGTTGTAACACAGGTCCTATCATTTGGGGAGCAGGTCTGTGTTTTCATTCTAGAAAGAACGGGGTTAATTCTTGAGAAAATCCTGCCCAGCGTCCTTCACTTCATCGTCCAAAAGCAAACGTAATACTGTCTGAACAATCTGAGGATGACAAATACGAACTGTACGGTGGGTGTTCTAACATTTCCCAACGGGTTTTTTTAAAGTTGCCGTGGTTTCAAGGGAAATGTGTGGGTGGACATTGTCTTGGAGATCAGATATCGTTTTCTGCCCTTTCCAAAAACTTTTGCACCAAGTGTTCCAAGACATTCGACCTAAACAGTGCTCGCCATATTCTACCACTATCCGTCGATAGATGACCGCATTAAGCTCACTTTCTGCAATCAGAAACCGTACTACCGCACATTGTTCCGATCTGGACGCATCCTTATATGGCACGACTTTACTTTTGGTTATAATTTCCTCTAATACTAATAGGTTTCATTGTTAAACATCGTATACGGTGTACACTTCCCTACTGTCCTTTGTGTCCCTGTTTGGTGCTATAGTTGCACTCATTTTGACGCAATCGCATACATCCACTGTTCATCTATATATATAGGCAATCCTTATATATGCTATTATGAATTTGAAATTTTTTTTCTCAAACTTGCTTATTATTAAGGTGACCAACCGTCCTCCTTTTATGTGTTTTGTCCTTCCTCGGAAAGTATTCTCCTACTTGTCCTCATTTTCAATATTTTAATATTGATCTGTTAATCTCTGTATTCAGAGACGAACCAAACATGTTTCCAATAGGTCAAGAAATGGTCTGAAACAAATATCACAGGAAATAACAGTTTTTAATGGTATTTTTTGACTTCATCACAAGTGCATTAGGCAGATATAGAAAATTGTGTTGAGTTTTTATCGAAAGAAATGCCCGATATTAAAATCGAGGACAATAGTGTGTTTGAAGAAGTAAGACGATTGAATGCATATTTAATTGGAAAATCAACGTTGAAATTGATAAAAGATGGGTGAAAATACTTACACCATTTAAAAAATGAACACATTCCATTTGAAAATTCAGTTATTCTTGTTGAATTTTTACGTTGTGCTGCCCTGGAAATAATGCAGCAGTTGAAAGAGTTTTTTTCAGTTGGTAATGATTTATGAACAAATGAGAAATCAAAATTGAATGTTAACATCTTCGCTTCCGTGTTTACGGTAAAATTCAGTATGAAGGATATTTTTTGCTCCGAAATTTCCAATATATTAGAAAATGATATATCGACAAAAAAAACAAAAAAAAAAAAAAATAATTCGATGGGAAAAATACACGTTAAAATAAATAATTCGAAGCGTAATTTTGTGTGAATTAATAAAATGTTTCATAAATTTACATTGTAATTTTTTCTTAAATTTTTCGTCTTCCTTTTCATTGTAAAAAAAATTGGTCACCTTATTATCATACAACACCCTTGAAATGATGAAACATTTCTTGTTCAATGGCTTAACAGCCCTGGATGGACCATGGCCTTCTCCGGGCATCTCTACTTTTTGACAACTGTTTCCCAGTTTTTAACCTTTAAAATATTAAGATCTTTTTCAATACAACTAATCCTTATTTAGCGGGGGTCTGCCCCGAGGTCTATTTCCCAAGGGCTTTGCCAGAAAGATTTCCTTGCAGCAACGATCTTCTCTCATTCTAGTCAGATGACCATCCCATTTAAGTCACTGCAATTTGACGAATTTTACAATATCATATTGTATGCAAATTTTATAGATTTCTAAATTAGATTTTCTCAATAATCCATTCACTTGGACTCCACCAGGAATGCAACGTTAAGATATTTTATAGTTCGAAAGGTTCCGTGAGTCGAAAAAAGTTTGAATATTACTGTAATATGTTAAAAAAACAAACAAATAATAAATTTTTTTTTTCTTTCTGTAAAAATGTTTAGTAGAATTTTCGGTTTGCAAAATACGAAAAGAATAATTTGAGACCTAAGCCATAAGAATCCTCCATGAAACTAAATAAGATTTCAATTTTCTGACATCTTTTACCCTCGTTCTCCCTCCCTTAAGTGGCCACGGTAGCCGAGTGGTATAGGTATCGGATCGTGGTTTTCTTGTCACGAGTTCGAGCCCAGTACCACTAAAGACCCGCCGTGTAGG
>BMAV01028211.1:0-24183 GCA_019973955.1 Trichonephila inaurata madagascariensis
TTAAATTAAAAATTGTTCTTTTTACTAAAAATAAGGGAAGACAATCCCCATGAATTGTGAATCCCCATAATGGTTTGTGAGAATGCCTACCAAAAGCCAAAATTTAACTTAATTTAGAAGGTCTTGATTTAAACTTTTAATTTTAAAAAAAAAAAAAAAAAATGTTGTAATGTTGTTTGTAAAGTTTGGGAATTTATAGGAAATTTTGTTTTTGATATCGGGGGAATAAGTAGATGGGAATAAAAAATTCCCTTTGGATTAAAGGGCAGGGGGAAATTTAATTCTGTAGGAGTATGAGGTTTTTTTTTAAAAAGGGGGAAAGGAAAATTTTGGTTATTGAAAATTTTTTGTGTCTCGGGGGTAAGGTAAATTTCCCCAGATGTTTAACACGATTGATTGAGGGAAATTTAAGTTTTGGGAATTGTGAAATATTATGTTTTGTTTTAAACCCCTTTTTGGAAACCCTAAAAATTTTAAAGGTGTGATGTAACTTACAGAAAAAAAAAAAGAACCCAAAGGGAGGGATTTAAATTTTAGTTGAAAAAGTGAATGTTTTATGGAAATTTTGGATTTATTTATTTTTTTTACTTTTGTTTTATTTATTATTTGGGATTGCTGCCCTTCCAGTCTCATTGAAAAAGACAATTTTGGTTGTGAAATTTTGGGGGCGAACTAGCCTAAAACCAGAGAAAGTCCAGTGAAATGGCCCTTTTTTCGGGGAAAAAAAGGGTTGTGCCCGTCTTCAATTGATGTGAACCCCACCCCCAATTATCAAATCACCCTACCCAAACCATCACCAAACAGATTTTGGGGATGACAGGTGCGGTTGGCCAGGGGGCCATTGTTTTTTTAAAGGGAATCTGGACATCCAGACATCTGGTCGGGAAAAAAGGGCAAAGGGGAATTTTGTGTCGATAGGCTTTCCTTTATGAAATTTTTGAAAAAGAAGACGATGCATTGAAATGGGGCGGGAAGCCCAGGGTGAAAGAATAGATGTGGGTTATCCCCCTTTGGTTCGAGACGGATGGTGAATATGTTCGGTTTTCCGCGAAATTTGGGGACGCAGATGGCCCGGGGACGGGCGAACCTTTTTTTGACCCGCCAATGAGAAACGAGGGGCCGCAGGGCCCGCCAATGAGGGGGAACGAGGGGGGCGTGGTGGAAACCCCCCTTTGGGTTTGGGGAAAATTTTGGGCGAAAAAAAAAAAAACGGACGGGGGACGATCGGACGGGAAAAAAACCCGGAGCGACTTTTGGGCGGAGGGGGGACTTGGAGAGATAGAGCCATGGGAAAAATTGGGGCCGGGAAAAACTATGGACTGTTCCTGCTAGTGATAAAAACTATCCGCCCGGCTTTGGCCTATTTAATGGAAATAGTTTTAAGTTTTTAAATGCTATTTAAATAATTAAATTTGGTTTTAAAAAATTTTTTTTTTGGTACGGGCTGACGACGTTACAATTGATACCTGAATAAATATTTAAAATTAAAATTGAGCAATATAATACTAACGTCGGGGGCTTCCTACCACTGTATAACCAAAAGATACGGGCCCCCCCATAGGGGCCCCAACTTTTAACACATTTCGACTAACGGGGTTCTCAATCAAAAAAGGCCCCGAAGGAATTTTGATACAGGGCCCACTCAGAACTAGCTACGCCAGTATG
The DNA here is from genome assembly GCA_019973955.1 of Trichonephila inaurata madagascariensis. NCBI lineage: Eukaryota > Metazoa > Arthropoda > Arachnida > Araneae > Nephilidae > Trichonephila > Trichonephila inaurata. The sequence continues at coordinate 1,666 of BMAV01028211.1, forward strand.
CCTAACGTATAAAAATTTCCTAATTAAATTGACTTACATCTTGAATTAAAAGCCCGAGTAATTTCAATAACCCAAAATAAACATTAAAAAAAAAGTGTCCATTATCATTTTACCATAAAATACATATTTCACTTTACGGAGCGATGAAGTACAGTAAAAGGTATAAAATGTCTAACAAGAAAAGAATTTTTAATATTTTGAAATGAAATATTTTACGCGCCTCAATTGTATTAACTGCTTTGTTGGAGCACGAAGTTTTGCATCAGAATACGAACATTCAGATTTTTCAGAACTCTCAAACATAAGAAAAGAGGGGGAGAGGGAAGGGGAGAGAAGAATCTAATTCATGCCTTCTATATTTATCAAAATTTACCAGGAAATATCACACATTTCCATTTGTAAAGAAACATCCCAGCAGAATATTTCCGTAGTACCGAATGGGGGAAATCTAAAAGGGATGTTTCATTGTGCATGCGAAATGATACATATTAAAATGGACGCATCATATCAGTCCATGGTACAAGGGAGAAAAACTCGTTTATTTTCACAAACATTTTCCGAGGAGGAGAGGAGAATGGGCCAGAAATGGAATATCATTAGAGAGATAGAAAATTGCTTCTCCCAAGATGTGCAGGGTAGAGGGACAGAAAAACGGGGGTGGGGGGAAGGAATAGAAAATCGTCAAGTTACAATTTCATAAATAATACTATCATCTTAGAGTCATCAAAAAAGATTAAGGCTCTACACGGAACACTTTCACAAAGAGAAGAAATGGTGGAATTTCAGGAGGGGTGCTAGGGAAGTGAGACAAGGGTTCTTTTTCAATCCGTTTCCATCGAACAGACAATCGTGAGATATAAAACGAAAATCACAATTCTTGTTCGATGAAAATCATCCGATACTATTATCGATATTATTTTTTACGAGAGGGTTTGGGGAGACAGTAGGGGCACTGTAAATCATTACTCCACCAGAATGATGAAATTGTAAGAAAAAATAAACAATAAGTTATTTTTTAAAAAAACACACAAACGAAAAAGCATCCGCGTACGCACATTCCCAACTTCCCATCTTACTCTGAAAGGGCACAGAAGGGTTGTTATTAGTTTAAGTTTTTCGAATACCAAGGTGGAGAATGTGAGGGGGTGGAGTTCGAATCGAGTTGAGTTGAGCAGGCATTTGCATACTCCTGGCGACAGAGCAATACGTAGTCATTATCATTTTCCTTTCTCTTTCCTGTTGCAGAAGAATATGTCTTTTAATTTATCGGAACCTGCATGAAAAATTTGACTTTCAAATTTCGTTATCTGTAGGGAATGCAAATAGGTTCTTGTCTGACTTTCTTCCTGGGGGGAGGACAAAAGGGGTGCAGCGATTTCGTCCTGTGTCGTCAGACGATCTTTTCTTCTCGCCTCTTGCACAGTTGAATTGCAAATTTTAAAAAGCACAACTCTCCAATTAAGGCGAAGTTTTACAAAGGGAATGTTCTCTGCCCTGGCTTCCAGTGTGTGTGCCTAAGACAAATTATCGTTTGAATGAGGGAATGTGATGGATACCAGAATGTAAGGGCTGGTTGTGTTTTAATAAGGGTAAGTGTCATTTCTTAAATTATTGAACAAGCGAGGGGTGGCGGAACATTGCGAAATTTTGTTTAGAATTTTTATGCGTCATTTCTTTGTATACAACACATGTTTCATATTGTGAAATTATTCTTTTCTATCACATAAAGCTCTGTGAGATTATATCTAATGAGATTATTAGTAGTGTTTCACATTTTATTTCATATAATTTTGCCTTCAGAAATATATATTTCATCTTAAATTATTACAATTAAGTAAGACTTTTAGGTAAATAATGCTTATTCGTGTCTTGCAATCAGGGTTTTGAACCGAATCGAAAAATACCGTTATTTTGATCGGAACGAAATCCGGTACTGAACCGAAAAAAATATCGGTTTATTTCGGTTCCATATATTCAGTCATTTGATTACTGTAACTGATTTATTAATATTTTATATTTTACTGTCAACCACATAATTATTAACATTACATGTACACTGCTTCTCGTAGATTTCCGGTTTGAAATTTATTCTCCGAGACAATAGAAGTAATCTCATTCAGTAAACCACGTTAGAAGATATATTAATAATAAGAGGCAATTTTTATAAGTTCAATAAATAAATAAATATAATTTTTTACATAATTATTGCAAAGCTATGTGCAGAATGACAGCGGAAAGCGTTAAGCGACGAGAGTACTCATAATACACATAATCATGAACCCAGTCGTCAAATCCCATTTTGATAATGGATAACAATGCCAATGCTCACCGATCGTATCGTATATGCTAGTTAATTGCATCAATTTACATAGTGTACCAATTAAAAAGACAATCAGATTTTTTAAATTTTTATAGAATTACATTTATTGTGTGTTTATGATAGAATATTTTTTTTATTTCTTGTATTTTCTTATTAGAACTGAAGTTATTCATTCGGAACTGAACCGAAAACTGATATCTTTGGAGGATCGAAAAAATGTATGGTTCGAAACTCCACTAGCTTTTCATGAATTAGTGATATTTTTAATATTTTATTACTATTTACTATTTTTATTTACTTTAATGATAATTAATAAAAATTAATTACCACTTAATGCTGTGATTCTGTCATATTCATATACATAGTTATATTAATTGTAACTATTTAATAGAAAGTAGCTAAATAAAATTTTTTCTTGTTAATCTAAGTAGGAATTTAGTTAAAGTATTATTTTTTTATATTACTTATTAAGTAGGAACTTTTAATATTTTCTTTATAGAAAGTAAAAAAAAATAAACCGCAATTAAAAATGTTTATTTTTCAATTCCTTTTTGAAAGTGCAGCCATACTTTTCGGACATCCTTTATTTTTGGGATAATAAAAGGGGGTGTAATTGAGTTGGAACTTTATTTTCCCCATTGAAGAACCTGAATGATTTCTAAGGAAATATATCGATCCAAGAAAGTATTTATCATTGAAGAGTCATAAAAGTGCGAAAGCGAGGCTCAATAGAAAACTGAAGCTAATAAAGCAGGCATTAGAACAGGTATTTAATATAGATACAAAATATAAATATAACACTTTCAATTGATAACAACGCTTTGAAAAGACGTCTAATCTAAAAATTTAAAAAGCATATCGGTAGCTTTTAGTCCAATAATTTCTCCACGCAGGCGTGATAAAAAGGGTCTTTTCATTACAATAATCGATCCAATATTCCACGGGCAGAGCATCGTTACGCAAGAACAAATGATAGTAATGGATCTCTAATAGGAAGAAGGGGATAGAGAAATCAGTAACTCAACGTTAATCGGGAACAATTACTTATGAAGGACCAAACTAAAAAAAAACGATAATGCAAAAGCGAAGTGACTCATCGAATGAGACAGTACAGACTACCAATCTGGAACATAATTATGGGTTCCAGAAAGAAGGGTGTGTTGTATTTCCATTCTGGAAACTTAATTTAAAAAGTAACAAAGTCTTAATTCGGTTCGACAAGCTCTAGTATCAAGATTGGGCCGAAAAAAGCAGCATTGAGTTCGCCAGATAAATAACTGCTCATCGATCATAACAGAATTGTTTGCTCTTAGGTATAAAATAATTTTTTTTTTTGATATACAGTATCATTGGGTGTGGTATACACTGAATAATGTTACAAGATGAGTTGCTACAAGATGACAAAGAGATAGTCTTAGGACTTAAGAGTGGAATTACTAGATGGTAAGGGGTAAAGAGATACTCAAATGCCTTTTACAATTCGTATTTCATCGTTTTTTAGCAAAAGATAGGATATGAAAAGTTTACAATGAATGTCATTAGAAAATAGGACCATTATCAGAGGCGGATTAAGCGGCTGGCGGCCACCACAGGGGCCACAAACTTGATGAATTCCAGTTATAAATTCAACGTCCAAACAAAAAGATCTTGAACCGATATTGCAACCCATATTTCAGATTCATCGTCATTTCAGATGTATAAACACAACTACCAAAAATTTCTTTGATTATAGCACAACTTCTTGGTGATGGTATTTTTTATTTCCATCATGACTTTCCTAATGAAGGTAAATTAAGCAAATCAAGAAGTAAAGTTGTATAGCAAAGTTGTAAGCTGTTTATGTAGAAAAGTTTTTCATTTTTTAAATACAGTTAAGATTTTTCTTTAGCCGTTGAGGTTTACTACTAGTAATACATTTTCTTTTGAGAATTCAAGGTCAGTGAATTGTTTCACTTGTTCAGTCTTTCGACTTTTGAGGCCATGGGCCTCAAACCTTTTACCGCCAGGGCCCTCCAACTTCCTTAATCCATCTCTGACCATTATCAGAAAATACAAAATGCACAAGATCTGTGTGTTCGATGTTTAAAAGAAAGTCAACGCAAATTAGCTTTAATTATAGTTTATTAAATTTTTCTTTGCTCAAACAAAAACATGATACTTTCCCTTTCGTCTTTCGGCCAAATTTTCTCTCCAAAATAATCTATACTATCAGCAAAATTTAAAGAAAGAAATTCTTAATATGATGCTTTTTAATGATGATAAACAGAGCTGAAGTACAAAAAATTTTGCAGGAAAAAAATATATAAAATGAACTATTTGCAATGAAACATTGAGCGTATATCTCTCTCATTTTAATTTTTAATTCATTTAATAATTAATTCATAAAATAACTATATCTTTTTTAAATGAGAACACTTAAAATGCATTTCAAAATGACGATATTTTGAGAAAAATTGTGCCCCATAAATATTATTTAATATATATTTTTCTTAATGTAACATTAATAAATTTGGAACTGCTACTGTATTTACTGCACATAAATTGCAATCTGTTATCAACACACAATTTCAAAGTTTTAGCGAAATATTTTTACTGTAAAGTTCATGTGTGTGGGGAAATTCTTAACGTAGAAATATCAATTTATATTCATTGTCTAAATAAAAAAACTTTTAATTCCGTATTTTAGTTCTTGTTATTAACGAACCTCAAAAATTCCGATAGCCTTTAAAAAATATATTATTCAGACTTTAAATATTTGCAAATGAATTAAGAGCCTTGCAATTGATTTCATAAACTTATTTTTAATTCATTATTTAATGTATAATCAAATAAGCAAAGCTTAAATTTCTTTTTTAAAGAAAAAAATATATATATTCCATCGAGTTGCATTTATACTGTTGAAATGTTACTGGAAAAGGGGGTAATCTAATGAGTTGAAAATAGGAAATATCATTAAAAATGCAAATTTATTTATTTATTTTGGAAATAAAAAAATAAGGTAATTTAATTAAGATATAATTTAAAAGAGGAAAAACATTTTCCGAAGCTATATATAAAAAATTTATTTATATATAGTTTACATATGTTGTACATATATATATATGTGTGAAAATATGCAACGATTATTAAGTGAATATTAATTTTATGTATAACCACCAGATGGCAGGATAAAAACACAGTAGAGCTCTATGCTAGCTAATGCACATATATAAAAAGAAAACATCGCTTTTGTTCAAAGAAATTTACATAATTGTTAGAATTTATGTGGAATATTTTTATTAATTAATTTTTTTCCTGAAAAATTCATACATGTTCTTTATCCTTAAAACAATAAATTCATTAAAAGTAAATTGTTGTAGAAATATCGCAACTAGCAAAATTTTAAATAAAAGATCGAATCAATCCTTTTAATATTAATTTTTTTTCTTTTATCAATTTAAATCAAATACTTAAATTTTAATTAATTTAATTAATTAATTTTTAGAGCTTATACTGAACATTTTTAAAGGGAGCCATAATTTTTTTTTTAAATTACAGATAACGCGCGGTCATTTGTATATTACTCGTATACAAAAATTAATAATACTGATGTTTTTTTAATCACTTTATTTATTGCAAATTACATTTTTTTTTTCATATAATTTTTTTTTCACAACTTTTAACCTCCTTAGCAAAAACGAAGTATTACGCATCATGCATCTCTATCATCTCGTTAATTATTTTGCTGCCAAATCACTGTAACTTCGAAAACCTAATTATTACAATGCGTAAAATATAACATTCCCCTGGTGAGGCTCGAACTCACAGCCTCGGCATTACTCGCAAGCACTGCTTTATAAGTACCGCGCGCTAACCAATTGCGCCACAGGGGACGATGCCTGGTTATCAAAATTCTGAAGTGCCTCAACATTTGCGGTTTTCACCTGCTGATTAAACAGAGAGAGTTGCTTCATGTTGTAGAAGTACTTATGGAGGAAAATAGAAAATTGTATTCATATTAAACGATTTTGATTTCAGAACTATAAAAGAGAGAGGAAAATATTTTATTGTACTATTGGTTCTGTTTTTATTTCCTTTTTAAACAGGAAAATCCAAAGTTGGAAATCCTATGTTTTTCCTTCTTATGCTAAAAAGATTTTTTAAAAGCGAATAATTTCTTTTTTTAACGAATTTTCAAAACTGACACTACAAAAATGTATATAAGCATACCCAACGATGAAATTCCTTTTTATATGAAAAAATGTGCTGAATTTAAAAACTTATGGTTTTACATCAGATAAAAACTGTCTTTAACTTTCTGAAGCTAGCTAATTTACTTTAAGGCTATTTTCGGCTAATGTTAAAGAATAGGAACCAAATTCGGAATATTTTTTCAGATATAAAAGTACTCAAACAATTAATATTGTTTTCTGACTTCATTATCCTGTGAGAATCACTTATTTTATCAAACTACTCATTTTTATTCCGAGTTAACACATTTTTTCTTTCATAAAATGTGTTTCGCATTTTTTCTCCTATACCGTAATGCTAAATGAGCCATCCCTTTACATGTTAAAAGGAAAAACTAATTATTTATGAAATATTTTGAAATTTTAAAAGCACTATATTATAAACAAATGTATGAGTTACAATGTCACACATTTTATAGAGATTGAAGCATTTTTTCTGTCCGAAAATGTGTTCCGCGTTAAGTTCACGCTCTTGTGTATATGGCGAAAACAGCCTTAATGTGGGGGATAAAAAGATAAGTGTAGACTTTGAACCTTTAAAACGGTGTTGTTAAAATTATTAAAATGAAACACGGCGAAAAATGATCCAGAAATTTAAACACAAAGTTTTGAAGAGTTAATTTTGTTTTCTTTAATTAATAAATGAACCAAAATTCATTCAAGATACGAGAAAGAAAAGAAAGCAAATGTACTTAAGAAAGATTATCTAAATTCGTGATAATACATGGCGATGTTAATATATTGAGAAAAAAAATACACTCTAAAACTAACATTTAAGTATATCTGTTAGCATTTCAACTAAATTTATTGCATTAAATATTAATAAATTTGATTTTAAAATCTGTCACTATTTTTATGACAGTAATTTATAATAAAACAATAATAGATTTTATATGGTAAAAACATTTCTGTTAATAAGTTTTAATAATCGATAACGAATATTTAATGTCTTTGAAAACTATGTTCTTTATTACCCAGGACTTACCCATGTATGTTTTTTTTATTGTACATAATTATAGAAAATAAATACTTTTCTTTAATCTGTAGATGTTAAAAAGAATTATTAATGACACTTGAATATATTCAAAGGGGTATTAGAAAAATTAATTACCAAAGAAATAAAATAAAAGCTTATCGTCCAAAAACAGTCTCTCAAAGTAATATTAGAAAACCATTTATATTTTCTCCGACAATAGTTAATAGGTTATTAATTCAACTTCATGAGTATGGAATTTTGTTTTATGTGGTATGCTAAAATATATATGATATTTTTAATTCAAAAACAACTATTGAATATCTTTTTTTAATACACGTTAGTCATCTTTAGCAATAAAAATTTTAGTTTTTCAAACTTAAGCAGTAATTGTTACTTAAAAAATGTTTGTTTGTTTTTTAAAAAAAACTGATTAGTCATTTTTATTTTAAAAAGTAAAACAGCAAAAGAACAATAGTTATCACTTGAAAAAACAGTGAAAACTTTTATTGAAAACAAAAATATTAAGTACCGTAAAATCCGGCGCATAGAGCGCACTTTTAACACAAAGAATACGGTCGAAATTTACGGGAGCGCGTTATACGCCGGGTATAAAAATGAGCGTTTTAAAAATAAAAACAGAGATAATTATAGAAAAAAAACTTATTCTATATAAATCGAAATACTGTTTATTTAAAATAAATGACATTCCTTACGAATTTAAAGGGTTGTAGTTCTAACAGTATACTGATTTTTTTAAGCTTTTGAAACAAACCTCGAATAATTGACTTAAAAACGTAAGAGAGCATTACACACATATATTTCAGGTTTCTTCGTAAAATAGGGGGTGCACGTTATACGGCGAATATACCAAAACACTAAAAAGGCAACTTGAAAGTATGGGTGCGCGTTACACGTTGAATTTTACGAATACTATGCGCGTTTATGCCGGATTACGGTATATGGAAGTATATTTATTAAAAAAATTTTATATATATATAATTTCTTCTTTCTAAAATATTTCCCCTTCTTTTACACGTATATAAGTTTCAAACTTTATTCATCAATTACTACTGTTAAAAGATGATTAATTGTTCATTAGACCTACGCTTATTGATTGCTTGAATATTAATTAACGTCGCATTTTATGAAGCTACACGATTTGTGACGTCACTCCATGATTCCAAAATAAGGTCAACTGTAGAGAGCTGTCATCCTACGAGTAATTCCCAAACTTGCATGCAATGCCAAAATGAGAATTTCGAACCTTGATAGATTAACAAGCATCAGTTCCCATACGCGGTATAATTATTTTGATACGATTTCTATAAAACAGTCCCCCTTGCACATAAACAGTCCAAGGCCACTTTTCTGCTTAGGTACAATAGGCACGTGCCAAAGGGCTCAAAAGATTTGAGAGGGCGCAAAAAATTGGAGGATGAAAAAAAAAATTACTGTGAATGTTCCACCTCCTAGAGCAGTGTCGGCTTATCCATTGGACGCTTGAGGCGGGCACCCATTGGCTCGGGGCCTGGAGGCGCCCAGAAGGCCCTAATAAGCTGGACCTAACCAAATTTTCTGGTTATAAATTTCGATCCTCTAGTGCCAAGTTAGTCTGTCGATCTTCTGCTCCCAGGGCCCGAAATGAGCTTAAACCGGCCCTGGCATAGAGCGAGTCATAAGAGAAGTATTTCTGCCCTCAGAGAGAGTAAAGACTGAAACGAGATCCCTAATGGAAAATGAAAAGCTTAACCGTTGAATGTTGCTTTGCACACAAAATGATATTACCATGGAACTTGATTACTATGATGTTATTGAAGATTTCATATTGATCAAAAGTCAAAAACTTTGTTGTACCAGTACAAGGACAGTGATTCAACAAAGAATAAGGATGTCTACAAGTAAAGATTGTAAAGCGATAAGCGATGAAAAGATGATAATGTACAAATTAAAAACATTTCATACAATACTGCATACTCTAATTGCAAGCTGTTTCAGTAATTTACTGTACTAACTTACAAAAGGTCGGGTGGGTGGTCCGTGATGTTGTAAGGTAAAAACTGAACAAGAGTGGCTAGACCATGCCACTATCCTTTTCTTATGGTTGCCAGTCCAGGTCATGGCGGATCCATAGGTGATGAGAATGGTCAGACTCTCCAAACAGCACAAACAAAGAAAAAGGTATGAGAGTTAAGGAAGAATCCCTCCCGAACCCAAACTGGAAAGGTAAAAACTGAAGGAGGGTGAGGGGTGGTCAGGAAGTAGTGAAAAGGGCGTAACAATTTGAAGTGCCTAGGGTGGTTAAAAATGGCCCTGAAACAGTATATTTAAAAAGTTAACAATATGCTCGTTATAATAAGTTTACAATATGCTCAAAACACAAAATAATTTGGAGTATTAAAAAAACTCTCAATTAACAAACGTTCTATTAAATATCGAAAGTTAAAATGAACTTAGTTACCCCAGTTTATCCTTTACCGTCGAGTGTACCAGCTACTGTTAAAACTTAAACACCTCTAAAACTTCACGGCAAGTTTCCGCGGCATAGGCCACCACAAACGACCCCACAAAAGCCACTACACATCCCTCACGCGATAAGGGCGCTAATTTATTCACTACATTCCACAGAAGCAAATTCCTTCATAGGTCGCCACAGCGTCCATTCCTCTCTTGGAAAAGACAGTTAATCACTCTCAACTATCATCCCAGTGACACTTTAACATCCCATGGTTAAGTTATTAGCAATTTCTTGATTGGTTCCTCTATTAATTCCAGTCTCCAATTACAATTCAGTGAGCTGAAGGATTAACTCGTCTAGTGGCACCAGAGGCGTAGCGCTGATTGGCCATAAACTCTCAACTCTCCAGACCCTGATGTCTCAAAATCCCTCGTTTAATATGGATAAAGGCTTCAGACTGTAAACATCTACTATACGAAGACGGTTCTTTGCAGCCATGAAAGGATGGATTATTCGATGCATTTTTTTTTAGCTCTGTCAACAAAGTCAAGGATGGTGTTTGTCATCCAACAGGTGACGCCAATTATACGAGTCGAGTGTATAAATTCATGGAAATGAAGTCGGGATAGAGTATTAATTGATAAAGCAAACCACAGATGTCCCAAGTGAAGTTTAATGATCCATAAATTACAGGGAATGATAAAAATACAAGATGGTATCGGGAATGAATGGTGTGTTTGCAGAACAAGTTTGCAGTGGTGATAAAAAAAATGTTTCAGTCAGTCATGATTAATAGGATAATTGATTATGTAATAAAAAATGCGTGGTCTGATTTAATAGGATTCATAACTTTGAAGTAGATTACCCTTATTTGTTTAGTAAGAAGAGTTTTATTGATTGCCTGTTAAGAATTATTTTCCCCTTCTTATGGGCCTATCTTCATTTGAACATTTAAAAATAATTATCTTTGAAGAATTTTAAGTCATGTTTCATTATTAGTTGTTTTTTTTTTACATAGTAAAATATAAATACCAAGTCATTCCTTCAATGATACATCGAGGTTATTTCCAACTCATAATCAGCCATGTAATAAATATAAATTCAGGTTATTGAATTGATGTTCATTCAAAGGAACAGGAACTTACCTAAAAAGAAGAAAAACAGCTATTAATGAATTAGAAATAAAATTTTATCTAAGGAAATAGTCATTCAGTTTTTTGTGTGCTCTTAATTTTTTGAGACGTGAATTTTTAGAAAATAAAAAGACTTAAAACAGCACAGATTTTTTAAATACCCAAACTTGATTAAGCTATTCATAATGGACTGCCATGTCGAAACAGGCTACGACAAGCGAACACATTAATAATATTTATTAGTAGTATAACCAACTACCGTAAAATCAGGCGTATACCGTATAAGCACGCATTTATACTTTGAAGCAGCAATTTTTAATATTTAGGTATATTCGCCGTATATAACGCGCATCCTCTTCTTTATGAAGAAACCTGAAATATACTTGAGGCAATGCTTTTATGTTTCAAAGTCATTTATTCGAGGTATTATTCCAAGCTTTAGAAAGAAAAAAAAATAGTATACTTCTAGAACTACGACTCTTTAAGTCCATAAGGAATGTCACTTCTTTTAAAGAAACAGTCTTTCGATATACGTAGAAATCTAATTTTTTTTTCTATGCTCATTTTTCTTTTTATTTACAAAGCGCTCATTTTTATACCCAACGTATAACGCGAACCCGTAAATTTCAATCTTATTTTTTGTGTTAAAAGTGCGTGATATGCGCCGGATTTTACGGTATATATTCTTGCGTAAGACTTTAAAAAAAAGAAAGAAAAAGCTACACAAAAGTAGCTATTGCAATATTTCGAGGTGGCTCAAAAAATATATCACATCCTGCATATTTACACACACACACACAAAATGAAGCGTTTTAAATTGCACTGTCATTTTAAAGTAATAGTTTAAACGAAAAAGAAATAAAAATATATAAATTTTTCAATAAATACTAAAAATATCGATGCAAACAGAATACTTTCTACATGGCGTTAAATTAAGAGACATAAAATTCATTTAACACAAATTCAATAAATTGATGTCAATTAATTCAAATTATACAAAAGCAATTAAATATCACCTAAATCTGTCGACTACAAATATTTTATATAATTCACATACAAAAAAAAAAAATGCTAAAAATGACAAAAAAAAAAAAAAAAACAATTGACTTTACAACGCTATTACAAAAAACCAAATTTGTTTTCTTTTTAATTAAAAAAAAGACATTAATCCATTTATGTTATATCTCTTTCACATTTAAATCACATATCAAAATAAAACATCTTAAACTGAAAATAAATTCAATGTATAAAAAAATTGAGCAGCTGCGAATTGCAATAAAACGTTCGAGTGTGAAATAAAGTACTAAATATCCAAAGTGAGAAACAGTCTCAGACATCAAAGACACACATGTACGTTTTATTTTCGAAGTTAAATCTATTTTTAAACTAATTTTTCACTGAAGTGCAAATATACATTTCACCGAATTGTAAATGTGCTGTTAAAGTTGATCGCTGAAGAGAATCGTGATATTGTTAATAAAGAGCTACTTTTGTTACATTTTCAGCGAGAATGGAAACAAAAAGGTATATTTTAATGTCATTTGTACTTAGAACACAGATGACAGTAAAATGCATTCTTATGCGTAAACAGAATATAAATTTACACGATTTTTAAATAAAAACAAGTGAAAGAATTCAGTTTAGTGTTTTTCGATAGTTTTTCCATTGCATTAAAATTATGCTAATCTAATTATTACTGAAGAAAAGATATTAGTTAAATTGTGTTATTTGACCTGTAATGTCCAAAAAAGCAGAAATGAAAAAAATCGTTTTATATACAGTTTTTAGTTTACACGTTTTATGTGCCATGTAAAATCAAGGGACTAGTATAAATATCAAAAACAGTAAATTAAGGTAACTATGTTCGAAATCGTGATTTTGGAAAAGCCTATAAATGAATAATGTTTTGATATTCAGCGTCAGTTGAATTAGAATATACATATAAAATTATTTTAAAAATCTTATCACAATAAAAAAATGCCATCGATTGGTAAAAAATGAAGAAATAATTACATATTTTCAAAACATTCCCCTTTTATAAAAAATGCTTCTAATAAAAAATAAAAGTTTGCTTATACATTGCTGAGATTTCTGTACAGAACCAGAAATAGATTTTTTATCCAAAAATTCACGTTTTCAGAGCAATTATCAATTGAAATAATAACCAACGTTTTTTGTTAAAATTTTTCTAGTCTGATATAATAAAATGTGAATATAAATGCACTCTTTTAAATAACATATTTCAAAGATCCCAGCTCAAGCTCTCCAGTGAAGTATTGGCTGCACATAGGCAAAATATTATAGACGCATTTTTTATAAAAGAAAAATATTTTCGAAAATATGTAATTTTTTCCTCATTTTTTGCTAAAAAAAATTATATTCAAATATTTTTTTCCTTATTGTAATAATATTCTTAATACAGTTTTATTGTATGTTCTAATTCATCTGACATTAAATATAAAAACATTTATATATAAGTTTTTGCAAAACCATGGTTCCGAACATGTCAATCACTTTAACATCTTGACTGTGGAATATATTTAAGAAAAACGGGCCAAAAATATAGAAATTTTTTTTTTAAATTTGTTTGTTTTCATCAACATGTTAAAAATAGATCATTCAAAAAATAAATAAATAAAGATTTTTTTAAGTGAAATTAGTATTATACTCAATATTTTCGCACACATTGGAAATGTTAATGAATTACAATGATTTTTGGTCAAATTATAGCAAAATAAATCGTTTGACATAATTTTGAAGATAAATATAATAAATTAATACACAACAATATTATTATTTATATCAACTTTCATGAATTTCGTGTTCCTCAGATTCCTTTGAATTTCACAAATCTCTTACAGTATAAATAGATACGAAATGCAAAATCACAAAATTCCGACAAACGGTGTTAAATTGCTGAAATTTTCGCGGGAAAGTATCCCAATGTATTGGAAACATGGTAAATTACATATTAAGCACTACACGAACTAGGTTCGGGCTTCATGGGACTGAAAGACCAATTTTTTGCTTGCCCGAACTCAGCTTGGGCATTTCAAAATTGGAGCATTTGCGTTGCCCAATTTTGGAAAATGCATAAAATATATTTTTTTGTGAGTTGAGTTTCATAACGCCTAATATAGTTTCAAAATAAAATCCAAAATTTTGAATTTTATTATTTTGATCAACTTTACACATTTTAAATGTCTTTGATCTTCTCCTCTCCCCTCCTAATTCTTATGTAGCGGCCCATGTGAAATAGTTGTCATACGTATATGGCCCGCAGGAAAAAAAGGTTGAGTACCCTTGTTTTAGAGGGTGAATTTGTTATAGTTACTATAATGCACTTTTGTTTCCCTTCATTATTTTCACAAAAATGTTTCTTACATTACAGTTACATATATTTACCAAACACATGTTATAGTACATCAGTGGCGCACACAAGGGGGTCCTGGGGTCGGACGCCCTCCCCAAAACCCTTGACTATTTTCGGATTGACTATATAATTCTAAGTATATAGTACGTTAAATTTAATTAAATATTTGTTATTAAGGGGTCATGGTACGATTTACGCAAAAATTTTTAATTTAAAGATTTTTAATATTTTTTTGGTTGCCTCCTATGTATGTATATTAGGTTAAACATATTTTGTGCTCAAAATTTCATAAAAAGCTAGCCATGTAATTTTTTAAGGAACAAACGAAATTTTTGAAGTGATTTTAAAATGCTACTCCTACAAAAATTGACGTACACGCATGAAATTTGATTTACAAGTACGTCAAACTATGTATAATAAAAGTTGGTACGGGTTTAGCGTTAACGTGATTGGTATTCTTACAATACTTCTTTTTATGAATGTTTATTGAAAATTCCTTAAAAAAATGTATAAATTCTGAGTTTAATTATTTTTAAAAAAATAAATATTGCTTTGATTCACAAATGCATACCAACTTTTGTTGCATGTACTATTGGGAATAGGTAAAGAAAATTTCAAAGCATTAGGCGCAATAGAAAAAAGCCTTAGCATTTTAAATGAAGACAAAATAGTTATTTTATCTTTCTGAGATACGGCAGTTTAAAGTTTTGATTTGCCATAGGGATGTGAATAAAAACGAACGTAAAAGCTATCATAATTCTGCGTTTTTTAAGTTGAGAGCTTTCAAATTTTGTGAGGTTATGGAAAAGTATATAAAAAAAATTTAGGCTAAAAAAATTAAATTTGATTTTTTGACCGATTTTGGTCAATTGAATCGTACTGTGTCCCCTTAATAATTAATTTTATTAATTAATGCTAATTATTTATTCAATAATTAGTTTCTTATTGCGTTTTGTTCCCGAAAATCGACAAAATCAAAAGGAGACTGATACAAGAATGGTGAACTTTCGACCCCGGAGCCCCCTTGAAAAATTCCTGTGTGCGCTACTGTAGTACATTGATCAATTAAATTACATTTCAAGGTCAACTGAGGGAAACTCGTAAGAAACTATTGAAGGTTAGAAATAAATGTTATGCACATAACTTTCATGTTGATTATAAGAGGTATATCAGAAATGATTTGAAAAAACATGCGGCCAACTAAACTAAAAACAATTGAGCAAGGAACGGTAAGGTGAGCGACAGTAAAGTTCATCGTTTGTGACAGATCTATTCACGATTTTTCCACAAATCCTCTTAGGAAATCTTTGGGCTATCAATTCGCGTTATTCACAACCAACAATTCGAAAGAAGAAAATCGTGATATTCAAATTAAGCTACTATATATAGTCGAACTTTTCTAGCTAGAATAGAGAATAGAAGAGATAAACCCGAATCAGGTGAGATTGTTACTGACAGGTATCATATTTGAATTATTGTGATTAAAGACTTATTAGGAGAAAGCTTTAAAGTGACGATTGTTCACTGAGATTAAATTGACATTAGATTAAATCGGATGATGATTAGATCCTACATAAAGTAAGGATCGAGTTTGATAGTCTCCTAATCTTTCGTGTATTATTGTCGTTGTTCTACTTTCGCGGTTAGCACCGAGACATTCTCTACAGTTATTAATTGAATTTGCGTCGGGTTTTTTTGTGTGTGTGTGTGATAAATAAATAGATTGATCGGATCATGGCGAGTGTTTCTTCCCTACATCCCACATATCTAGGAGCCCAAGAGAGAGGTGATAACCTCCCACACGTTGATCAAGCAGGAATCAGAGAAAACAGTTACAAAACTGAATAATTTTATTGTTTGATATAGATAAATCCAGAGGGTTATAATAGAAGAAAGCATCAACTTGCAACGAACAAAAGACATTAAGCGGTGATGAAATACAAATTGCGTCTTAAAATTCTCAAATATAAACATTTATTTCATGCGCGCTGTATCTCTATTTCAATTCAGATCCATAAAGTACATCATTTACACACACAACATAAATCAGTTGGCCTAACTCTGATATAATAGCTCCCTCAGACTGCTTTTGAGAAGAACCTTATATAATAAAGCTAGAAAATGCATTTGGATTGAATTCTTAATCCATTTGCATAAACTAATTTCGGGAACAGAACATGACCTGACTGAAGGAATAGATTCGAAGAGAGCAGAATAAAATTATTCTAAACGAAGAAATAAATATAAATAGGAGAGAAGCTCATCTCTGTCCACTGTAAAATTTCATCTAAATAATGGTTTGATGAGTCCTAATTTACGGTAATTAATACTCTTGTTGAGGGAGTTGTGTTGCTATGTAATTACAGTCGGACCTCAAAATAACGAAGTCTATAAATCTGGGGAAAAAGTTCGTTATAAGGAAAATTCGTTACATAGAGGTTCATCTTTTAATATACTTTATAAACTACATAAAACAAATTTTTAATTCATAAACACTATATATTTTTAAAAAAAGTAATTATTTACACTTTTTTTAAAAATTAATATATTCATCGCAATTTCATCTAACTGTCCTTTTGGGTTCTTTGGGGCCAGAAGGGCAATTCTTTCCAACCATCTCAAGAAGAACGTGATTATGTAAATTAGGAATCATATATATATTGGAAGTTAGCATTAGCGAGGGGTATATGTCTATGTGCAGAAGTGATTGCTAAGTGAGAAGTGAAGTCGCTAAATATAGAGGTAACCGTAAAGTGATTTGAGATAAAGTTTAGAAGAATCCTAAGTACGGGAATTAGCCTAGCCGTGCCGGTACAGACGAACTAAAAGTGGGTCCGAGACCAAAAGGAACATAGTCGGATTAAAGCCACAACAGAAGTGATAAGGACCGTAGCTGTTTACCTAGGATATAGCGGTAAGCTAATTTATATAGGCTGTAAGGAAAGTGCGTATATTAGTGAGATAGGAATTAATGCATAAAGTTAGATTCAGTGGTCAATTACGTGATTATTTGGTATTTATTGTTGTGTCTTCTCATTCTGGATCATCCTCCTTAGATTATTATTGTTGTGTATTGTGTTTAAACTAAGATCTTAATAAACAGATTTTAGTATGAATGATTTGAGTGTTTCGTTCCCCCGCAGGTCAGATAATGAGCTGATTCCACCGGGGGCCACGATTGTTTTTCCCTTATTTTCACCCATAAAAAAGGAAAAAAAGCGAAAGAAAAAAAGAACAAAATTTGTATTTTCAATACTAAGAAAATAATTTAATACTAAAATTAAGGAATTTTATAAGGACATTTTATAATTTAAATCATACAAGTAATTTTAAAACATACATTATTTTATTATTGGGACACGGAAAACCCCTTACTGGGGGTAAAATATGAAGATGTTTCAGTGAACTGGGCAATGGGGGGTTAAGGATTGCACTTTGGGTGAATCGTCCCGAACTCTATTGCCCCGGTGAGTTGGGGTTAATTAACCCAGTTCAAGATTTATGACCATCGTAAAAAGTGTTAAAAAGAGAATAACTAGAAATTTTTTTTAGAAATACTTTAAAAAAAAAAAGGAAGTACAAAAATTTAATCACAAAAAAAAAGGTTCGTTATATAGAAAAACACTTCGCTATAAAAGGTTATTTTAGATAAAAATCATGAAATGTTTAAAATTCCCCGAAACAAGTTCGCTAGATGGAAAAATTCGCAATATAGAGGTTCGACTGTATTTATTTTTGCGTATTTAAATTGTAATTTAAACAAATAACGAGATATAAATAATCATGATGGCTTTGTGAAAATCGGAAGATATCTATAAAAATTAAAATACAGTCGGACCCCAATTTAATGAATTCATAGCGACCTAACATTTTGTTCGTTAATTCGGGGTTATTCGTTTTTTCGGGATCCCAACAAAATACAAATTTTTGCACCCCGGAAATTTATAAAAACCCCACTTTTTTTCATCACAAAAAATATTGGAATTACGCACTAGTTAAATGGAAATTTTAACATAGTGACTAATAGATGTTTGAAAATCTTTTTGATTCCAGACACGGAAAAAATTCTTTTTTGACTTCATGCGGAGAAGAAAATACTGCATCATTTACATCCTGTTACAAAAAAAAGACGTATGTTTTCCCAGTTCACAAAGAATGTAAAACATTAGAAATGTAACGGTTTTGAAGGGAATTTTACTATCAATTCCTACATTAAAGTCATTATTCATTGGTCCGAAAAATTAAAAATTTCCGCAACTTCAGTTGCACAGATAGGTAGTCCGTCATGAACTGTATTACAATCATCACAATCTTAAAATGTCCCCTGTATTGTAGACTGAGATGAGATAAGAATGGTATTTTTCCTGTCCTCTACTCAACTCGGATAATAGGTTACACTCATGACTCATTTGCACCTGTAATGTCTAATAATGGTCTGCACCCTTTCTTGTTGAATTTTTTTGCTTATAAGAAAATACTTTTTCTATTCAGGACAAAAAAGATAAGTCATTTGAAAAAGAAAAAAATCAATTTTTTTTTCTAATACAAACTAAAAAGAAAAATTTCCAGCTGCTGAAATAATTAGTTAATTCGAGGTTTATATATATCATTCGTTAAATAGGGGTTTCTTGCCTTCGTTTTAATCGGGGAAAGAGAAAAATTCGTTATATCGCGAAATGCGTTGAAACAGGGTTCGACGATAGTCTCCAAAAAACAATGATTTTAAGTGACTAAAAAAACAAAGCATAATTTAAAGGAATTACTTTTACCTTATTTTTTAAAAATGCTTCATAATTATGAGGAAAGCCAATTAAATGCGTAGGAGTCGACGGATAATTATTAACTTCGAATCAGTATTTTCCCAAATTGATTATGGTAAAAAAAAAAGTAAAACGTTCTCATAAATTAATTTTAAATTTTCTCGATATTATTCAATTGGAAACATTTTAAGTCAACTTATAAATGAACTTAAAGTTTTCCTCGACCATTATAATTTGAAAGCTAGTATTTTAAACGTATGAATATATCTGCATTATGAAATTTTCGCTTAACTAGAAACATTGTTGAATACATCATCGATTTGCAGTAGAGGGTAGGGGTTTAAATACCCAGTTTGTGTGCAACTCATTGCATATCTTCTCCATTACTTTAATTGGGTCTTTGTTTCAAACCATTTTATCAAACCCGATGTAAATGCCCGGAGCGAAATTAATCAAAACGACATTGCTTCAAAATCAATTGAAATCATCCTATTACATCGACAGGTAATATGTTATTAAGATAATTCGCCTGTTTTTGTTTGCTGAAGTAAACGGGGGCTTAATTGGATAAATTGTCCAACAGCAATCTCCATGCCTTCCAACCTGCTGTAGGCAAAAGATCATTATCTTCGTAATCCATCTCAGTCAAGTCTTTCTGTGAGACAAATTTTCTACCAATCACTCACCCCCCTCCGATTGAACGCGGCCGTTTTCTTTCTTGCCAAAAACGTTTTCGCAAAACGTTAATGACTTTATTTCTCTGATCGTGATGCGTGGAATTTGTACATCCTGCGTGATACATTATTAAAGGGCTATCTTATTTCCATTTCTTTGGTTTTGCCTAGTTTGATATTACAAGTTTGTTTGCTTTGTTACACACTGTTGTGAAACAATATGTGCAAGGTTCGGGTATAGTTGTGGTTACGTGAATCGAATGTTTGCGTGTGGGTAATGATGGATATTAGTCAATATTGTGAAGTGGGTTTTTTTTGCTTTGTTTTCTTGCATTTGTGTGAATTTATCCAACCGTCTCTAATCGCTTTGTATATACATAAATTTGAAGCATAAGCGAAAACGATGGTGGGCGTTGACAATTAGTTCTTTGAATGGTTTAAGTCTTTGTTTCTTTATTTGTGTCTTACTACTTCTGACGTATTCTAGTTGGTGTGTAAGGTAAGACTGCTTTTATTTAAAAAGTGAGATTTATCCCCAGTGCGTTTTAGAATGAGTGTCTTTTTATTAACATCGCTCTCTAAGGGCTCTAACTGTTGGCAGGGACGTCCTAAGACTTCTTGAGGCCCTGGACTTCTGTTCAAAAGTAGGCCCTGAGGCCCTACACAAATATAGGCCCCACCTATCACCCTTAAAAATAGGCAGTATACAGCATAAGTTGTCAAATACTCGTACGAACAATAACCCGAAACAAATAAATGTGCATGACTAGCAATCTCACAAACCGGTTCGACTGACTGCCACCTCTTGACTGAATGAATAATGATGGTGTGTGGTGGTAGGCCTAGGCCTATACATGGATGACAATCACATGTAGCCATTTTTTTTTCCTTCCCGTTTTTTGGAAATACAACCGTACAAAAATTTACCTTTAAATAATTCAATTTTTAAAGGATGAGTCGAGAACAGAAAGGCCCCTTGGTAAACCCCCCGGCTCGGGCCCGATGGCCCCCAAGATGTCCCGGTTAGGCGACGGCCCCGAAATTTTTTGAAAAATAATCCAGGTGGTAAAGATGACCACTGAACTGGTACCCCCTCGCCAAATTTTCATACCACACCAACGGTATGACTTTGAGCCTCGACAGATTAAACGTGTTTAGCCCCTCTTTTCTAGGTTTTGAACCCGGACGACAACGACGCCCTTGAGTTTCTAGCCAATGAGTTCATACTATTGCCTACTTTAACTTTTTTTACATTCTCTTAAAAAATATATATTTATCAGCACAAATAACCTACATAGGGAAATAAAATGCCCTTGATTTAAAAGTACAGGGAGGAATATATTTTTTTTTAATTTTAAAAATTTTTAAAAAATTAATACTTGAACACCTATTACCTATTTGTCAAATTTTAAATTTAATCTTAATTTTACAAGTAGAACAATAGTACAAGTCTAATGCAGAACACGTGACTGTATTTATCATTTGACTGTCATGAATTTAGCCTATTCAACTCTGATCAAGTAAATTCACTGCAACTTGATAATATTAATAAAAATAAAAGCTTTCTGGTAAGGTATAAAGATCATCCGAATCAAAACACTTGCATTTTATTGGCACTTCGAATGCAATTGTTTGTTTAATTAGTATGCATGGCAGGCTTTGCTATGGCTAATTTAATGTTCTGAATGAGATATCAATTACTTTAATGACTATGTTTGAAGTATATCAGACCTCCCATGCATGTTTTTTATTAAATTAATTTTAATATTCTCTTTGAGTTTCTTTTATAATGTGGTTAGAGTTTAGCGATGGAATTGGAAATAAATTAAATTTTGAGTTTTTTTTTTATTTTTTTGCCTAAATTTGTTTTTGTACCTTATCCGATTTGGAATTGGGTTTTTTTTTTAATTGTTTACTAACCCCTTGCCCTTTGTGCTTTTGATTTCCTTTCATCAATGTTCCCAAACCCCTTGTTCGCATTCAACCGTGGGCCCCAAGGGGGCCCCAAACCCCTTTATATTTTTTTCCCATTGATTTTTCTAAGTATATATCGTAAAATTTAATTAAGTATTTGTTATTAGTGATTAATTTTATTAATTAATGCTAATTATATATTCAATAATTAGTTTTTTTACGGTGTTTTGTTCCCGAAAATCGATAAAATCAAAAGGAACATGATACAAGAATGGTGAACTTTCGACCCCGGACTTAAAAAATTCCTGTGTGCGCTACTGCATTCAACTGACCTAAAAACAAATATTTGACAACAAATTGACCTTTTTTCTTTTGACAGTGCCTCACTTATTTTATTTCAAATATAAGTTTATCAAGTGCAGGATTGTAGCAAAGAGTTTTTACTGAATTCCAGACATAAATCAGTATTATTAGTTTAAAATTAGTTCAAGCTTTCTTGTGCATTTTTTTTTTTTTCGAAATCTTTCGAATACTTTTTGATTCTACTAAAAAATATCTGATCAAATAACTGAATTTTTCAAAGAATACATCGGAGGCATTAAAGAAACACTAACAATTTCTGTATCAATTCATATGTATATCCTTTAAAAATTTCTGTGTTTATCTCATAAAAGTAACAAATTT
>BMAV01028212.1:0-134675 GCA_019973955.1 Trichonephila inaurata madagascariensis
AAAAAGTATCTTGCCAAATACCTTTTTTGTATATTGAAAGTAATAGTATAAATTCCAAAAATAGAAACAAATATTATTTGCAGTCAGTTACAAAAATATACCTTTCAGCTAAAGATATATAAACAAGCATAGGAATGAAAATTTCTTTTAGATGTCTAGCTATGTTTCTTATATATTTGGTTGGAACATGATGCAAACAAATTTTTTTATTATTGTTGGAAAGAACAATTTTTACTCATGATTGAATAATGTTTCCTTTATTTTACTATGAGCAAAGTAAGCATTATTCTTAACTCAGACATAAAATATATATATATATATATATATATCAATGTCTTTAAAGAATATTTTACTTTTCTTGAATGAAATATTATAAAAATATTAGGTACAGTGTTTGCTTTTATGCATTAAACATGAATAGCAAGGGACGTAAAATGTATGAGACAAGGAATTTAGCATTTTTAGGAAATATTTAGAGAATAGTTTAACTACTATTTAAAAATAGTATAAAAACAGTCACATTTTAAAGTATCACACTAGTTGTTAAGCATGTTTTCAGCATGTAAAATCCGTAGATATTTTGTTTATAAAAAATGACTATAAAATAACCAAAAAACGCATCTGTAACTAGATACTATTTTTAAATGTTCACTAATTATGTAGACTGATTAAATTTAATTTCTTTTGTTCCATTAAAAGTGGTATTAAGTTTGTCTAGTTGTATGATCTTTCCGAAAGTTACGACGAATTATCCTTTTTTATGACATTATATCAATGAATATTATTCATTTTCAATTAAATCTTCTGTAGCACAGTGTAGACAGTCGGCAACATACCGATTGATAGCCTTTCGCAATCATAAAATCGACTTTGAAAAGTCTCAGTTAAAAAAGTAGTACCGAAGAAGAAAATTAGATTTCGTTACAAAAACAATGAGGTACTAAGGTTACCTTAGCACTACATGGTGTAACAAATTTCTGAAGTTGTTGACTTTACCCACAGTGTATGTAAAACCGACGTTTTAAGTATCCGACAGTTCGGAACGTGACTTTCAAAAGCGTATAATGGTAATTTATGATATTTAGTGTCACTTAGATTAGAAAATGTATATAAAATTGTTTTAAGAATAGTAATACAATAAAAATTATTTAATACATATTTTGACAAAAATGAACATTTGAAGACCCCTTTCAAATATTCTCCTTTTGTGAAATGCGTCTGCTATAATAATATTTTGCCTGTGTATAGTCCAGACCACTATACAGTGGCTCAATTAGAATTTTTGAAATATATAACTTAGAAGTGGATTTATCCATATTTTACGACAACAGAGCGGAGCAACTTTAAGAAAAAAACGCCGATAATTATTTCAATTGGTGGTAACCTTAAAATAATGTGAATTTTTCAAAAGTCCTAGTTCAGACTCTCTGGAGAAGTCTTTACTTTATATAAGCGCGAAATATTAATATTTTAGAAGCATTTCTTATAAAAGGAGAGTATTTTGAAAAAAGATTATTCTAAGTTAATTTTTTGCCAAAATGTTGTATTTAAATAATTTTTTGACAAAATGTATCCTTAAAACAATTTTATACATTATTCTAACAGACACTAAATATCATGAAAATTATCCATTTATGTAAGCGCTTTTTTAAAATCACGGTTCCGAACGTAGTCAGATACCTTAAAAACCAAGAACTGTTTCAGAAATGTTCTTGTTTTCCAACAAGGACTGCCGTACAAAAGATTTTGATCAATTAATTTAGTGTTCATTAAAGGTAACACTCTCTGTTTTTCGTAATTTTCTTTTCATAAATATTTTTAAAAATTCAAAAATCCATAAATACGTTTATTTTATTTTCTGTTATTATCTCGAATAAAAAAATCAATTACACTGATGAAAAAATTAAAAGGGAGGAACAGTTTGTTTGTTTTTTGAAAAAAAAAAGAAGAAAGTAATTAATTCTTATACTCAAATAAGGTATCAGATGATTGAGATAATTGGGCAATTCATACGATTGACCTTAAATTCAAGGTAAGGGCCCCTGGGATCAGCTTTGTTGGAGGTACTTATTGCCCCTGAAGTTGTAAAATAAAAAATTTTGAAAAAAACGGGGAGTCCAACTTTTTTTTAGTTTTGTTAGCTCATCTCTAATATGATTGGTCGTCATCATCTAGACTTTAGATGATACCTGGACAGCAGATAGTAGGAAGATTCGAGGCGAGCCAATCAGGGGTGTCGCTGGTCTCAGGGGTTCGGAAATGTGGTTCCCTTTGGGGTGGAAAAGTGGTTTCCCCGACACAAAAAGCAAAATGGGCTCAAAATCTTTATTTCAGACTTTAAACTAAAGCAATAAGTTCGTGACAGTAACACAATTGTCTCGCCTCTTATATACTGCAATAATAGCATATTTTCGTGGATAACAGTCACCCAGAGACTTAACCTTTCCACGATGAAATACTGATCAACGGAAAACATTGTAAACACGGGTGTGGCACATATACATCCACCCAAATGTCACCTGCAGCAGGGTGATGCACTAGCAAATCGCATTTCATACTGGATTCTACAGGTATCCCCGCTCCTCGAAAAAGTGAACAACTTCCGTCCACTATGGAGGTTTCAGATTACTGTATATACGATACACCCGTAACGAAAAGGTTATTAGAGGTTCTTTGTATGCCAGGTACCCTATAGTCTGCTTCCCTTGGACTGTGAACTACAAAAAAGACCACTTAGCATGTTGCTGAGAACAACTGTTTTGGACAGAGGATTAGTGGCAGGTTATCTTTAGTGATGAGTCGCAATTCATTTGGACAATGACTCGAAACTTTTTCTTATCTGAAGAGGACTCAGTAGTCAATATCGGATCTCTAACATTATCGAAAAGAATCACAATGGTTAAGTTACTCTTATGGTATGGGCAGATATCATGACAGATGGCATACTGACCTCCATGCATTCTATTGAGGTACTCTGACATGTCAGTGGTACAGGGCCGAGATCCTTGCACCCGTTATCAGAAGACTTTTACTCGTATATGGTCCAAATATCATCTTGACGGAATATAACGAATGCCCACATAGACTCAGTTGGAGGATGAATACCTCCAATCGGAGAATATTCAAAATTGTAGAGGCCTGTAATGTCCCCTCACTGTAATTCCATTAAACACGTACGAGAAGTTTTAGGACGCCAATTGCAGCTCAAAGACCAGTTCCAATGACCATCGATGAGCTCAAGAGTGCTTTGGTACAACAGTGAATATGGTTGCTACAGGGCTGATAAGGACCCTGGTAAACAGTATGAAACACCAAGGTGAGAATTGTGTAGCTGTTAGAGGCAATCATACACCTTATTAGACATATTTCTCTGACTGGCAATGAAATAGCTCTGTGCTGAACAAGTGACCAGTTTCCTTATTTAGGGTGCAAATTGGGTCTTTTTTTTCCTTTTTGTCCAAATATTGTTCTTATATCGGATAATATTTTGGAGAGTTTTTTTGTTTTGTTTTTTCTGCTGAGTTAATTTTCTCTCTTCTCTTTTATTGCAAACAAATGATTTATCTCTTCAATAGTTTTCAACAGTGTAAATCGGAGTTAAAAGTGGCAGAGGGTTATTATAAATACATTCTAAAATGGCACATAATACAAAGAAAACATATTATTATGAGGAATACAAACACATTACCTTATAAATTGTTCTACCTTTTCTCATTTACAAATTTAATGAATCTCCATAATAAGCAAATTTAATCAGTAACGAGGGCAAAACCGAAAATTCAAAACATTAATTTAGAATAAAAGAAAAGCATAGAATTCAGATGTCTAATAAATATTTTACAAAACATGGGGGCTGGGGAGTATTTTTTTCATCAGAAGGATTTATATGTATAATGTAATAAAACTAAATCGAGAAATTTTGATGAGCAGAATAATTCATTTTTTGCACTTAATCTCTAAAACATGGTATGAAAAGTATAATTAACACTGTCTACAAGAAGATTACAGTTTTTCTAAAATGTTAGGAGAAAGAGTAGTTTGAATCCTTCGAACAAAATTGGAAAGATAGTGAGAAATAATGGAAAATATTCATAAATTAAATAATAATGTTTCAATTATCCTGTTTTTATATAATATATTGTATCTAAGATGATGAAATTTTATTAAAGCTATGCTAATCCATGAATGAATTTATTTCTATTAATGAATAAATGTTTTTCTATTACTCATTTTGTACTAACTATAACCTTTGATCTTACATTTTGCCATTAATATATTATATTAAGAAATAAATCATACATATCTCCTAATTCAAAAAATGTTCGCTGTCTGTTAATGTCTTTCTGGATTGTTTGTTTGAGAGATTTTAATAATAGCTCGTTCTGTGAATAAAATAATTTTATAAATTATAATGTAATCTCTAAATAATCGTAGGGAAAATGCATACTTAATACTACCATTTGCATATCTTTAACACATTATTCATCTCACAGTTTCCCACTTTCTTATTTACGTAAGCAACTCTACATCAAATTAAGCTAAAAAACAAGTTCAAGTTACAAAATGCATCATACCATTTAACTAAAATTTTGTATACATCGACAAAACAGACCCTTCTTGTCTTTAGTTCTGGAGGAATACTAAAGGTAACAAATAAAATCCTATTTAATATAGAATTAAAGTAATGTCATTAAGATATTTAAAAAAAAGTGTGTGTAGTACGCTTAAAACATAATCCACAAAACAGACAAATTAATTCACTTCTGCAATTAGAAATGAGAAAAGCAAATATGAAAAAACACGGCCAGGACGATATCATTTACTGAGGCTAGTAATTAGTTTTATATATTTGAATCACAGCATATTTAATTATTGGTACTTACGTGTTGTACCATCTACAAGCTATCCAAACAAAAAGGCATCGCCAGTTAAAAAAAATAGCGCCAAATGTAGTTCTGTTGGAACGTGTACGGGAATGATTTACTCTGTTGGCTGTGCATCGCGGTATTGGCGGTCTTTGAGATTAGACAGAAATTGAGTCAAGCGAGTAAAATACATTAATCAAAAGTACCTAAAAGTACATATAAAGTACCCTAGTATTTCCTATTTTTAAGAAGAATTTTAAAATAGAGTATAAAAACACAGTTTTTATCTAAAAGGCACTAAAATTAGTACTTTTTACTTAAATGCTTTAATTGCATAAAACATTGAGATGAAATTTTGAAATTTCCCATTGGTATAATTGATAACATAAAAATTAAGTTCATTAATGGTTAAAGCAAGAATAAATTGGAACATAAAGAATATTGAAAACCAATTTACTAATAGCTTTATCGATAGCTAAAACAATAGCCCCTTTCGTGACTAATAAAAAAAAAGTATAATTTTATATCAGTATCTTAGACATCTCATGAAAAAAGAAGTAGATTTAAGATTGTAATAAAATGATTTTTTTCTCACATTCTATTACATTGTTCCAAAGAAAAAAACTAAGTCACTGGTCGCATATGATGTGTAACATCTGACATGTTATCGTGGTAAATACGCAATATTAACACCCTGAAAAAATATCAAAAAAAAATCAGGTATGATTGGAAATAATTTTCATCGAATAATTATATCTTTAATTAAATTATTATTTAATTAACAAAAGGAGTAATGCAATAGCTATCAAAAATAATTATTCTTTTTAATTTGGGGAAAGGCGGAGACAATAGACTTATGATAGCTAAAATATGATACATATACTTGTGATTTCAAGTATTTAAAAACCGTTGAAAAATAGTGTCAATAACAGTACCACCATTAGCAGTCGAATAATTCTAATTTGTGTTCATTTCAGCGTGAGTTCATCATTCATAAAGCTTCTGAGCGGTTCAGCTTTTGGCAAACTGAAAGTTTAAATCACCCGCACTCAAAATCAGAGCAGAGTGATAATTTTTAAAAGAACAGAACCATCTTCGTTACATGGTAAAAATTTCTGCAGAAACGTATCTTTAATTTTTTAACCGTTTGATTCGAAAAATACATACGATACACCGAAATCACTGTATGTCCATTCAAAATCATTCTGCCGCACTTATGTCCCCAATATCTTGACTAACAGTTTAGAGTCAAGCGCTCAGTGTGATGGCTACCAGAGTTGGACCCCCATGCGAGGTAGTGAAAACCGCAGCCACGCACTCTCATTGGTCAAATCAAGTAGCACGCGCTTACGTCACATTCTGTTACTCACATCCGACCATTTTCACGAAATCACTCCCAACAAATATCCAGCAACCAAGAAGAAAGATGTTACACATCAAAAAAAGAGTGATAAAAAGTTGTTCTCAAAGCCGAGGAAACTGTTTGTTTCTCTATAAGGAAAATAAATATCATGCATAATGGATCAATTAAAAGAAAATGCAAGACTGAAACACATAGATAAAAGAAAAAAACTAATAAATTAATAAAATTAGGTTTTAAGTTAATTTTAAAATCCACTAATGGTGATAAATGAATTATTTATTGCATTAGGGAAGAATAATATCACATGAGTTATGTTTTAAAAACTTACACATAAGATATATCTTTAGAGTACCCATAAAGTTACAGAACAATATAAGAGATATTTATAAAATAAAAGGTATGTATAATCAATGAATACTTGAATATATTCATTAAGTTATAGCTTCTTTTCAATTTGACGCGCTTACATTATTTTTAGAAATAAATTAAATTATGACATTGAATGATGCTTATGGATACCACTCAAAATAATATTATTACGTTTGAAAACATTATAGCATATCTTACATTTCATTTCCCCTTTAACTCAAAATGTAAATAACTTTAAATCAAGGAACGGAAAAAAACAATTTCACAAAAGAAATAGATAACAATAGCTATCGAAAACATTATATAAATCAAACAAAATACACACTTCCATTTCAAAACAAAGTATAAATAAAGAAAGAAAAAAAAAAGAAATAGGAAAAAGATCCAATTTTAGATCAGATATCTCTCGGACAACATAGAGAGAAGAATATTGGAAAGACTACGTTCAAAGCGATTCTTCATTCCACGTATATTGTCCCCTAAGAAGAAAAAGGAAGAAAATAATTTCCTAAGAAAAAAAAACATATAAAAAAAGAAAACAATTTTTGCGAGCGGAAAAGAAAGGCCACGGATAATGGGTCGACTAGGAAGAAAAGATAATAGCCAGGATGAGTGGCGGTCCAAGTTGCTTTTTCCATGGACGCCCAATGCGATTCTTGGGGCTGGGGCGTTAATTACACTGAAGTTGGGACTGCCAGACCAGCCTTTATTGCTGTGAGAACGTTCTGCGCTGGCGATTCAACTCTACGATGAAGACTTATAGCTCGAGAAAGAAACTGTAAGAACTGGTATTTTTCAAAAGCTGTTAACTAGAAGAGGATATTTACGATGTAGCAATAAATTTATATGGGTTTTGATGTCTAAGAAAGTTTGGGATAAACTTTCGTCAATTTCTTATATATAAAAAAGAAGTAGTGGTATTGCGTTTCGATTGTGTGTATATAAAATAAGGATTTCAAGAAAGTGATTTCGAAAAACAAATAGCACTATTCTAAGAATAAGTTTGCTGATTTAAACATCATACATAAACTGATTGTTTATATGTGGGTATTTATTAAAAAGAATATTTAAAATTTAATGTGGTACTATTGGAGTAGTAATATCCCTATCTGTATTCATGTGGAAATATTACAAATTACAATTACGTTTCAGGTTTTTTGTTTTATATAATAAGTTCAATCATGGCATAAATTATGACATTAAATATTGTTTTGTAACGTATGTACGCGCACTGATTTTACGTAAGATTCCTTTTTGCAAAATACTTAGAATATATCAGTATTTTATTACTTCTTAATACATAAGGTTAAGCTAATTTAAAATGTAAATAACATGGCTAACTACCTTTCAATTTCCGAAAGTTCCTCACAGTTTATCTTTATTTAAATCTTTAAATTTTGGAAGTTCTGACATAAAAATTAATACCATTCATTTCGTAAAACATCTCATTTTCTTAAAATTAAATATTATCTTATTAATAACACAGAGTACCATTTTAAGTTTTGAAGACTATTTTATTTTGACAATATTTTGAATATAATTTTAGAATTGAGAAATATACTATAGTAAAGCATTTCTGCTTTTAGGTTTTCCACATTGTATAACAGTTATCTTTTAAAAAACAATAATTAACATAACGCTTTGTACTAAAAAAAACAAAAAAAAACATTTGTTCAATTTAGAATAAATATGTTATGAGGTGTACATGTGAAGAGCATGTATGTGCTGAAATGTTATTAAAACAACTTTTTAAATCATATTTAATTTCTTTTGCTGCTATTTATTTGTAACATTTTGCGAAATCATTTATTAAACTGTTAGATTTTCATTTAAAGCAGGGTGAACACTTAAAATTAGATGGCTGTTTTCAATATAAGTTTGAAACAATGAGTAAAAGTATCAGGTGATTTAAATAAAACACACACTGCATTTCAACATTAGTTTTTAAGCATTTTCTTACATTGAAATAAAATATTTTCACTCTCATTATAACCTAGAAAAATTTGTTAAAAAGGAAGACACAAGAGTTTATTTAGCGCCATATAAAAGATATCATTGAAAAGTAAAATTTTAGCAAATATCCAATTACTTTTATATATGTTTTATTCTTATGTAATACATATGGATGAACTAATTTACAAACACATGAAAGCTTTTGCTAATTTTTGACAAGAGACACAAGCGAACTGTTTAAATATTCCTATTCATTAAGTAAGTGTACTATTTATTATTCATGCGAATGTCTTTTACCGCTACATCCTACGAAATGAATAAAGAGCACCACAACAGGGAAAAAGTTTAAAATTAAAAATCAGTACGTATATCAGTCTTTATGGCATTTAAAAATGTCTTTTGGTAGAAAAATGAAATTTAAAAGAAATTTAAAATCAATTCAAACCTGAATAATTCTCTTCGAAAGAAGTAATTTTTAATAATTACAACATGTTTGGTTAAACTTCATAGTTCAAAGATTTCTTTCTTATTTATGAGTTTCCTTTTATTTATGGTGAGACTTTAACCTTTTTTTGATTGACTTTTTTCTTTTCATTTCTTTGAAAATTACATTTTTGTGACGAAATTGCTTTATGGTTGAAAAGGTTTTTTTTTTTTCAGGAGATATTTCCCCAAAGAGCCGTTTTAACGTATTAATCATATTTTCTGATGCAAAAAGGTAGAAAATAATGACAAGTTACTTAGTTTTTCTAAGGAAGAATGCTGGGGTTTTAGCGCTTAAGTAAAATAATACCAGGCATATTATTTGGCAACACTGTTTTTGATTGGCGAAAAGAAAGAGATTACTTTTGATATGGGAACCAGTTTTCTTCAGAACGTAAGGATGGAAATGGAGTGAAGTAAATAATAGTGTTATTATATTATTGTTAAGGTATTTCAAGATTGCAATTGAGGTATGTGTTTCATTAACTGATACAGGACTGCAACATAATAATTTTTTTCGAATTATCCTACATAGATTTTATCTTAGTAAAACATATACCAAATAGCGAAAAAATGCATTTTTCATGCATTGTTAAATGTTTTTATATTTTATTTGAGCTCATTATAGATTTAAATACCATAAACAACTATTTAAATATCATCCCAATTGATAAGTCACCCTATTGTACTTTATTTAAACACTGAAAGGGGTTTCACAGTTGAAAGGTAGTGGTACTTAAATTGTTCTTTGTTTTGTATAAGTATTTTTTGAAAAATTGGTAAAAGTATATATAACCATAGTTTACACAATAGCCTAAGCTATGCAATAGTATGGATACCTAAAATACTTCTAGCTTAGTTCAAATCTAAATTTAAGCTGAATTAGATGTAGAAGGGGTGCCATAGTTGTTTCCCAATTAAAATTCCCAATTTTCGATTTTTTCTTTTTTATATTGGTCCTTCAAGTTTTTACTTTTTAGTTAATACTAAAAGTTCAAGTTTATAGTAAATTTTTGTGGTTGTAAAATCTATTTCATTTTTATAATTCCTTGCCTATTAAAATAACTAAAATTTAAAGGACAGGGTTCTAGGTTTATATATATATATATATATATATATATCAAAATCCTCTAAAACGATTTGAATACGTATATTTAATCACACATTAAAATATATACAACAGGTTATAAAACTAAGTATAACCTTTAAAACAGTGAAATAATTAGTCACAATAGTAGAATAGCAGCCTGTGGCCTGGAGAACCAGACTGCAGGTTTTAAGCAGGGCACGTGACTAGTCAACCTTCACCTGTAATTTGATAAGTACTTTGGATACTGAATGAAAAGGAAAATTATTATAAAATATATTTATTACCAAATAAAAAAAAACATAAAAATAAAATTTGATAAATTTAATTTATACTTACAGTTGATTAAAATGGTGTAAAAAACTAAAAAATAAAAAACATTTCGTGAGAAAACATCAGATTAATTTTGCCAAAAAAGGAAATATTTAGCGTACCACAAAAAAAGTAAAATTATAAATTTTGAAAAAATAAAAGAATTATATATACATTTAAACCAAAAAAATTCTATAAAATTTATTGAAAAATAAAAGGACTTTCTAAACATCCAAATAAAAAAAAAAATTTAAATAAAATATATATATATATTTTATATATAATAAAAATTTTAAAACCAAAATAATAAAAAAAAACCAAGCGTAAAAAAGCCAAGATAGTTGGAAATATTAGTCACAGATTTAAAATAGTTGTAATAAGCTAAGGAATAATATATATATATTTTTAAAAAAAATACTCCCAAAATCTTATTTTAATTTTTCCCCCCAAATTAAAAATTTTTTGATTTTCTTTTATTTAATTGAAAATCCAAGTTGCGACAAAAAGGGAGAAAAAGTAAATTTAAAAGAGAATATAATTAAATTGCGTTTTTTGCAAAAAATCAAAAAATTTGAATTCCTGTTGAAAAAGTTTTCAACGCCCAAAGGGAAAAAAACCACTTCTTTAAATTAAAATTTAAATTTTATTTTTTCTTTTTAGGTCAAATCAAAATATAATTACTATTTCCCAAAAAAATATGCTTTCATTAACAAATACAGAAAGTAGAAAGAACGATCTTGCATTATGCTTATTTCTATTTTTCAGCTTCTTTAATTAATTAACTGACAGAGATTATGAGAGTGAGACAGTCTAAGCTTTTTTTCTAGTCAACAGACTGTTAAATTTATCATATTTTTGATTGTCCTACACTTTGAATGAAACACATGTTTCCGCTCAGACTTTTATTTTTGCCAAAAGTCACTCAAACTAGCGAGTCAAAAAAAAGTTACGTTGAAATTAATTAAAGGTTTAATTTCCCTGTAAATTCTTGCTTGTAAAAGCATTGTAAAGTGGAATGTTTTTTTTTGTCGGCTCTTTAAATTTTTTTAAAAAAGGGGGGGGAATTGGTGTTTTGTACATAGAATATTATTTGTAATCTTTTACGCAATAAAATAATCTATTATAAACCTTATGAGCTTAAAAATTTTCAAAGTCAATTATAAAAATTTTCTAAGGAGTCTTATACTTCAAATGAGTACATATATATTTGTTTTAATTTTTTATGTAAAAAAAAATCCAATTTTATTACGAAACCAATTAAATAAGTGTAAATGTGTGCTAACACGTGTTTCTTCGTAAATTGAGGCAATGTCATTTAGAATTTTGGTGAATGAATTACTAAAATAGAAACAGATAATATCTTAAAGTATCTTTAAATGAACACACTTTAATATTCCCCAATCGAGATATGTATCATTTTTTGAAATAATTTTAAAATATAATTACGAAAATTCCTCTTTTCAATGAAGTAAAAATTTTAATATGTTTTAATGTATACGAAATAATGTTTTTTTCTATAAGTTACAGTGGAGTTTTATGACCCTTACTTAATGAATGTGAGTATATTTTCGATTTTTCCAGCATATTTAGAAAACATTCTTCATTTCAAAATGAAATGATATTTAGTCTAAGCTCAATTACCATTTTAAAAACGTTAAAGTAATGGGGGTTTTTTAGTGCTATTCTTTTTTCATTTAATATTTAAGTATATAAAAATATTCCCTCCACAGAAAAAAATTTTGGTATTTTAATTGATTTCGTAATATTTAAATAGCATATAATCATATAGTTAATATATAAAACCATATAGTTAAATATAATACAAGGGGTTTATTATTTATTAATTTTAAGATGATGCATGTCTAGTATAATAGTTATAAGCATCTGCATGAGAAGAATAATATATAAATAAAATAAATATTGCAACTACTAGTAAAATTAGTATGGATATATTATTATTAGAGTTAACAACTATATAAATGAATTGTAATATCCTTAAACATAGCTTGAACTCAATATCTTTAACGATGATTTCCCATAGTCTATTCTGTAATCTTCTTTTCCGTTACTTACAAAGAAACAATAAACATTTTAGAAGAGGTACTTCTCTGTATATATGTATTAACTTCAGAAATGAGTACGCACACTCTGGAAGATGCGGAATTGAAATAGTGAATAAAATCATACAAAATTACTCTGTAAAATAAAAGCAAACCTCAGAATTGTTTTTAGAGAAAAAGGGGAAAAATCAACAAAAAGTAAGTTTCCTTATTTTTTCTTTCCTTTTTAAAATGTATAGTTTTTTAAATACTTAAAATTAAGAGAATATGCTAATTAAAAATCTAACATGATAAATACTATGCCAACATGTTTCAGACAATTTTTGTTAAAAATTACCTAAGAGCTCATGAAAAAGACTTCTAATCACATTCTAAAAAGAAGTGTACTTTTAAAAAAGTGTTCTATGTAACAAAAAATAAAAATTTTAATTAATTTTTAGAAAATGACCTAAGGAAGTACGAAAATTCTTAAGAGTTACAATGTTGTTATAAAAATATTTTTCATTTACTGGAACTTTTTAACTTGAAGCCCCTTGCATTGCATACCTACCTACATACATTAATATATATATATATATATATATATGTGTGTGTTCCGTAAAATCCGGCGTATAACGCGCACTTTTAACACAACAAATAAGATGGAAATTTAAAGGTGCGCGTTATACACCGGGTATAAAAACGATAGCTTTAAAAATAACAAAAGAGCTGAACATAAAAAAAATTTTTCTTCTATTTGTATCAAAATACTGTTTATTTAAAAGAAACAACTTGCTTTATAAACTAAAAGAGATGTAGTTCTAGAAGTATACTAGTTTTTTCAAAAAATTTTTCAAAAAATGACTTCAAGACTTAAGAGCAATGTATACTAATGTTTCAGATTTCTTCGTAAAAAAAGGGGGAGCGCGTTATACGGCGAATATACCTAAAAATTAAAAAATGTAGCTTGAAAGTATGGGTGCGCGCTATACGCCGGATTTTACGGTATATAATTCTCTAGACTATTTTTGCTCCTGTCATTTTTTTTATTAATTACAAGAATTAAAGAAATAATTTTTCTCCGACATATGAACCGATATTTTAATTTGTTTTGCTTAAGAATTAATATTTGTTTCCGATTCGAAATAATTTTTCCAAGAAAGATTGATTTTCATTTGTATGTAAACAAATGACAGAAGTAAATGATACTGATATTTATAGCATTTTGTGCTCATCAAATTATATACCAGAAACTGATAAGTATCATATGAGCTCCACTTCAAACTTACCTATTATGCATGGGAATAAATTACAATATTCTTACTCAAAACTGGAGATATTTATTGTAACTGAACAAGAGATACAAGCATTGCTTTGTTGTTCGAAACAGTGTTACAAAAGGCCTTCCCCAAATATCTATTCTAATCATTCATTTGCTGGTTGAGTTACATTGTGAAGCAACAGTAGACCTTAATCAAACCTTAAGCCCACAACTTAGTTCCCGGTACATGACCATCAACAACTCGACGAAGAGTAAATGCAGGTACATGGCACTTGGAAATTGCTCTCTTGCATTAAAGGGAGTTCAGTCAATCTTGAGACTTAACAAGAGTTATCCCAATTACCATTGAACCCGAACACAGTTCCTACTGTTTGCGTGTCAGGCCCTCTATCTGTAGAGTCCAGATGGGCCGTGAGGTACTTATCTGACACATCTCTGTTTCCCGTAACGGGCAAATATTCTATTCAGGGGAATCCGGTGACTTTGTGGCAGGCTCAAAGACGCGTTATAGCCAGAAGGCACGCACGCGTGTGATTGGATAATAAGTCATAAAAGGAATTATTCACTTACCCAATGGAATCTGCCGCATTGCTACTTCACTGATGGTTGATGTCACTGCTACCTTGTCCCCTGGAACAGAGAGAATAGAAGTCATTAGGTTTCTATATTTGATAAGAAGCTAAATGAAATACGTGATCCATATTATAATTTTCCTCATTTGACAAATGAAATGTGATTACTTGTTAGATGTACTGGAATCGCTTTGGATGGAGTAGAAAGTGAAAATTGAAACGGGTTGTATTTAATATGAATTTAACTGACGTTTGAGGTTCGGAATTATTAAAAGATTACATTTAAAAAGAAAACAGAAACATACCAAAGAACAACACTACAAAAAAGGAAGAATAAAAAAATATTTTATATTACTAAAAATAAAAAAATAAAAAAAAATATTTTAAGATGCAAATTATTATTATTAATATTATTGATACTATCAGCCTTTCTTTCTAATAGTAAGCTGTATTTTTCAATCTTTTAAGCATTTTGAAGAATATTATAAAATAATCGATGATTTTAATGAGTAAAACGAAAGAAATCCCCAAGAAGTATTTTACAAGTTATAGACTAGTGAAGCATTAAATCCCTTTCAAAGTTTATTTATTTTAAATTGTAAAATACAAAGGAGATTTGAAGAGTTTTTATCGATAGAATATTTCCTTTTCCATCGCCAGTATTCAATAAAAATTTACTTGAACGTTGAAGATATAATTTTGTTTGAAAAATCGATTTCATAATAAAAACAAGTATGGGAATAAAATCCATTCAATTTGAAATTCAAAAAAATTCCTTCATTTAACGAAATGAGTGTTTATTAAAATCGCGTTCAAAAGTTATTAACGACGTATTTCGTTATTTTGAACCATAGTCAAGTGACGAAGATGATACCTGAGCAGGAAACCCCTCTTAAAACTTCCACACCACAGCAACGGGAGCACTTTAAGCCTAGACCAATTTAACTTGCATACCAGTCCTCTATTATGCAGGTTTTCAGTGGCACAAGGGCTGTAAGTCATGAAACATCGACCACGAATCTGAGACCATAACCTCTAGGATAACATGGCCGCTTCTTCGTGTAAAACTTTTTATCAAAATTGTGCTTAAAAATAATATACTGAAAAAAAAACCTGAATAACTGCAGGGACAACTTGTAATTCAGCTTAAAATGAAAATAAAAAAAATATATACAAGCAAGTAATACTAAAAAAAAAATTTAAACGAATTCCTACTTAGATCAACAAAGAAAATTTTTATTTTAGCTGCTTTTTATTAAATAGTTACAATTAATATAAATATGTATGTACATATGACATAATCACAGTGAGTGATATTTATTGAGTGAGTGATTAAGTGATAATTATTTTTTATTAGTTATCATTGAAGTATCGTATTGTCATCAAAAACAATCATGTATATAATATCGCAGTTCAACTGAATGCTTTAAAACGTGAGAAAAAAAAAACATATTTTCAAGTTCTGATCCAAGTCGCTAAGAATGAAACCAATGTCGCTGTATCTGTAATTCTTTATATAATTAGTTTCATAATTAATTTTAATTAATTATATCATATTATTTTACTCAAAACAATAGTGTATAGAAAATTTCAGCTCAAATGAGCGCATTAAAATGTGAGGGGAAAAAAAACCTTTTCAAGTTTTGACACAAGTCACCAAAAATGATGCCTACGTAGTTGTATTTTTAATTCTTTGTATAATTAGTTTTAATCAATGCATTTTTTATTAATTACAATTAAATTACTGCATTGTCATCCAAAATAACCATGTATATAAAAGTTCAGCTCAATTGAGAGCTTTGAAATGTATTTTATTAACGATTGAAAATTCCACTAAGATAAATAAATAAATATAGAGAGAGTGTGAGCTAATAATAGGCATTGAAAAGGGGTAAAGCAATCGTAAAATACTATTCTTATATAATCTTCTTTAAAACTGCCATGCCTTTATGGATCATACAACTCAACACAAGACATTGCTGCCTCAAAAGGATTGATAATTTACTTGTACGTAGAACAAAATTAAACTACTTTATATCAAATATAATAATTGGTTTGTGATTTCAATACTTCATACATTGAAAATGAGATAAATCAATACATACTTAAAATAACCAATCAATAAGAATATGAAATCATACGAAAAATATTTCTCGATTTACATTAACATTTCTATGATATATGTATTTGCTTGATATTAGTTCTTCACAATTTGCAGTGTGTTTTATGCGCATATATAAAATCACGTATGAAATACATTCTCTCTAAATTCTAGAAACAATGTAATATTTGCATTTATACACAACTCTAAAGTCTAGAATAGTATTGAAGGAATTTTGAATAATATTCATAAATAATATTACTATTAAAATAACTATGTTAAAAAAGTTGCCTGAGTCTTCTCTATACATTGCATAAACATGATATTCATATGGAAAAAAATCATTTTGTTTAGCATCTTATGCTTGCAATACTTTTATTTCTCAAACTATATACTCCTCTGAGCTAAGAAAAATAAAGTTTGCATTATGTACTATACTTTCATAAGCTTGAAGTTCAGTATAAAAATACTGATTTAAAAAGGGAGTTGAGTTTTTTCAATTATTTTAACATTTGGATGTAAATACTCAAAAAATATTTTTGCCAATCTGGAAAAATAATATCCACTCTTTTATATTTTAGTATTTATACAAATATACATTTATTTAAATATTTTATATTTTAGTATTTATACAAATATACATTTATTTAAATATTTCGACAAAAAATTTTTTGAAACTTAAACATATAAGTATTTTACATAACTACACATTTTAACTATTTCATGTTAAATGTTTACACAAGCAGTTCAGTAGAGAGAAAAACCAGTAGTACACTAATTTTTATTTTCTAACATTGTCGAATCAGAAGATACGTAATTTTATCTTAACTGATCTCTAGAAGGCTTATTTCGGGAAGTTTTAAAATAATTTTTATAAAAATTATTAGCTCGCAGTAGCTTGTAAATTTAATAGCTAACTGTGAAAACTTTTTCAGATAAAGTGAGAGCTCTAAAACCCAATTTAGGGATCTCACCTTATCCGTAAATTGTTCCGTAAAAATATTCGTCTGCCTCGAAGAAATAAACCATTTCTTAAGCAATTCATTTCAACCAATGGTATCAAAAAAGGAATATATAAAACAATTCATAAGGATTTAGGAAACCAAAAATAGTAATCATATTCTTGTCTACGAACACTGATACGAAGTATATACAATTAATTCATGCAATCCAGTCATTTTCTTATATTCGCATCTTAAAGTTAACTGTCATGATTAAAGACGCAATGTATTGAACCCCATTATACCCCATATTAGTTTTTTATTGTTTCATTTTTTATATTACACGTAGCTGAAAGGCGCATAGGGTTTTTAAAAGTTTTCGAATTCTGACTGATACTGAACATTATCCACCAAAGATCATTAATATTTATTTTTCTTTATTGGACACGATCAGAAGTTTAGACAGATCTTTTGCTACCTGGGTGTGGTTCAGAGATAAAATTTTCAATGTTTACTAAATATTTGATTGTAATATAGCGTGTTTTAATTTTAATTCAAATACCTTTAAACATAAAAACATTTTCTAGGATTCAAATGATTATTAAATTGCTGCGTAAGACAGATTTGGTACTTTTTCATCTCAAAAGTTTTGCGGTTCTTGTTTTGCTGGAGTCATATATCTCAACTTTCAACTCGAGGTTCCAGTAATTTGAATTAATTAATGATGTTAATGTGATATTAAATGCTACTATTAGTTACTTTTCAATTAACATGAGTAAATTTAGTTACTCCAGAATTTAAAACCTCCTCCATCTTTTCAAATCCAAATAATTTTCATCTTTACTTCTTCCGTGGATGTTATTGCGCATTTGCGCGATAAGCTCAAGTACAACAAATTAAATATTTTTACATTTAATTAAGTTCACCAAAACAGTCAAGGAAGAAAAATATATAACCATTTTCGTATTGAACTTTTATTTAAGTTTTTCTTAAGTTTATGCAAAATAAGCAAATATGACATCTTCAAATTCAAACAATTTCCAAAATCATAATTTTTAGTAAAGTTTCAGCTAATAGTCTATTCACAAATATTCAATATTCAATTTCATTAAAGATTTGTAATGGGGTTTTTATAAAAGACATGGTATAACCACACAATCACGATTAAGAACATCCACATGACTATTACATTGTTAGTACAGATATAAAAAATCAGAGTGTGTTATTAATTTCTATAGTTAACGTCTCGTAGAAAAAAATGTAGTCATTGATATATTTAAAAAAATTCGTTTTAAAAATACACATAATATTGGGCATTGTTTTAGGTAAAGGCCTATACAGACTTATTTTATGCAGGGGTTGGGAGCTATATTTAAAAAAAGAAAAAGACACGTAGACGTAAGGGTCAAGACGTTATCTTTAAGTGAATTAAAATTCTATTAGAATAAGGGGTTGAGCTTAATATGTACGCAAATATGTATGAGAATTAAATTTCCCTTAAAATTTCCTTATTAAGTTCAATCACGATTTCAGCTGCTCTTACCTTTTCACCACTTTTCTAGTACATACTTAATTCTAATCGAGCAAAAGTTTTGCTAACTAATATCTTTCGAGCTAAACCTGATGGCACTTTAAATTAGCTTACTGTTTAAAGTACCTGATAAAGATTTGTATAAAATTGTTGGAGGTCTTAATAAACTAGCCACTCAGGATAAACTGAAAAAAAATAGTTTAAGTTTTAGTTAAGGATGGAAGATTTTATCTATATTTTTCTACAGCACCCTAGAGATTCCATAAACTTATGAAAGAAAAAACAAATTTTATTTTTAATGGCAACTAATTACGTCCTGCAATTTTACTTACTTATTGAATACTTATTACAAATAGTTTTAAATGTATCCCAGGGAATATATCAGCTCAAAAGTCTATATCACCATTCAAAATGAGCTATTTTGCTGTGAAATAGAATTTTGCTTACAATGTCTTCCGAATTGAATATATTTATGAATAAATAATTTGAATAAATTAATAACTATTCTCTTATTGTATACTGTGTGAGAAAAACATATTAAGTTAAAACATTATGATGTTATACTGTTAATGGTGTTTCAAAATGATTCCATGATTTTCTTCTCCACTTTATTTTATGAAAACAGTGTGCTTGATTAGAGAATAGTTCTCAAAAAGAATTTCGTGATTCGAACAAAAAGGTTGAAAACATTCTGACTGGCACACATTTGGAATGTTTAAAAGAAGTATCAGTTCTATTAGACATGTATCTAATACTTTAGACAATGTCTAAATGTGTCACCTTGAAAGGAATAGAACACCCCGTTCATTGGTATTTAGGAGTTAGAATAACGATCAAACATAGTCAGAACAATTCCAATGTATTAAGTCTCTACTAAATTTCAACAGCCAGGGGAAGGAAATGCACATTACATTGAAGTATAGGAGCAACTACACGGAAGAAAGGATACTTAATAATTTATAAAGATTCAATAGACTTACGCTTCAAACTCTTTGATTACTTACGGTCTGAACTACCGTAATTCCTTTTTCAGTTATTCCACTTCTGGTCTTTATTATTCAATTATAACTTAATGCCTAAATTAACAATTAACGATCTTTAAATATTAAATAGTTAATCGTCGAGCCAGTTTTCCACTACTTTACGCTAATCACTAACTTCTATCATATAACTTCTAAACTCCCTCTCATACCTAAAAGTTAA
Organism: Trichonephila inaurata madagascariensis; assembly: GCA_019973955.1. Lineage (NCBI taxonomy): Eukaryota > Metazoa > Arthropoda > Arachnida > Araneae > Nephilidae > Trichonephila > Trichonephila inaurata. The sequence goes on from BMAV01028212.1 coordinate 20,102, forward strand.
GGCTTAAATATAACCCTTCATTAACATAAATGACGTCTTCTTCTTCGGGAGAAAGTTTTCAATAGAGAGAACAACATTTAAAAGAAGTAAATTTTCTCAAGAGGATTTGTTAGAGGTTCGCAGATAGACCCGTTTGAACCTGAACATTTTTTACAATTTTATCATGATCATACAATATATGTTATTATAATCATAAATACCGTAAAATTCGGCATATAACGCGCACTTTTAACACAAAAAATTTCGTCGAAATTTAGGGGTGCGCGTTATAGGCAGAGTATAAAAAATGATAGTTTCAAAAATAAAAAAAAGAGATAAGCATAAGAAAAATTAGACTTCTACAAAGATCTATCTATTATTTATTTGAAAGAAACGATATACTTAATGAAATTAAAGGATTCTGATTTTAAAAGTATACTCTTTTTCAAAATTCTGGGATAATACCTAGAATAAATGGCTTAAAAATATACCAGCATTTTACACGCACATTTCTTGTTCTTTCGTAAAAATGGGGGTGCGCGTTATACGGGGAATATACCTAAAAGTTAAAAAATGTAGCTTGAAAGTATGGATGCGCGTTATACGCCGGTACGCGCTATACACCGGATTTAACGGTAGATGTATTGTGCAAATAAATACGTGCAGGAATATATCATTTACACAACATTTTTGATGTGGTCGTGTCTAAGAGGTACCGGAAGGCTTGATAATCACGCATTTGTTTCTTGATGGTTATAACATAGTATGGAGAGGACATATTACGTGAACACACACACATTTACACATCATAGATTATAGCACTGAAAACACACGAGTTAAAATTAGGGCGACTATAAGCGTTCTCCTTTTAAGTCCAAAAAGTTTTCATATCAAACCCAACGAAACACACATCATATGTTTGCGAGTCAAATGGTTGGATTCAAGGAATGGTGCAATTTTGCAGCACCTCAATAAAAAAAATTCTTGATGCTCAAATATTGTGAGTTTTATTTACTGTTAATTACTATTAGCGTTAAAGGGGTGGATAAAAAAAAATTAGGTGTGTGCGACATTTTGGAGGGTTCAATACTAAAAGGAAAAAGAAAGAAATAATCTCAAGAGATTTGGAATGAAAATTCCTTATATTCCCTTATCTATTTATTTTTAAATAATCGCTTGAGGGTTAAAGCTTCTTGAAATACTTAGTACAAAACGCACATTTCATAGTTCAAAATAAAAAAAATACGTTATGACAGGCACAATTGGAGATACAATATAGATATTCTTACTTTCTTATGCCTTTATGAAATGTGACTAATATACCTTATCATTTGTCCATTAAATTAGAAATTAAAGGTTCTATTTTTATTAAACCAATAAATATAAGCCATTAAATAGAAACTATTTTGTTATCTTTATTGGCTAATCAAAACATGTGATTTTTACAATTTATGATTTTCCCCGTGGTTTTATTATAAAGATAGATTAGTATAAACTACACACAGTTACAAATAATAAACATCAGTAATGTTTTATTATATACACTTTTCTCGCTTGTAATTTCATAATTTCTCAGTTAATTGAAACAGAAAAGACTACGAACATTATTTTATATATGTGTTTCATATTCTTTGTATGTAAACTTTTTGTATTCTTAATGCATCAACATACCTTTTTCTTTAAAAAAATTTTTCACAGTTTCTTTCTGTTAAATTCTGTCAACGTAAATCTTTTTGGATTTTATAGAAGAAATACAATGTTTTACTTGTCTTTTCCATACCACATTTTATTTTGCCTGAAATTTTGACTTTTTTGTTCAAAGTAGATAAAAATATGTAGGGCTGGAAGAGGAACGCATTGCCATATAGGGACCAAAGAATTGATTTGTGGAGCCATGGCTTTTAGAAATAGAGAATATTCTCCGAAGAATTTGCATTTTGAATATAAATAGAACACCCGCGTCCATTTTAAAGTAAAGAGGAAACTGTGTTTTATAACAAAATGACTTCAATTTTTATCGTTTATTTTAACTATTTGTTTTTAAAATTATTTTTAGATATTTTCTTTTAATGGAAAAGAAAAAAATGAGTAAAAGAAAGGTATCATGTTAAAAGAATAAAAATAATCAAAATAATAACGTATTGCACACACACACAAAACATAGTAAATGTCAAAATACATGCTTTAAAACATTAAAATCTTATAAGAACTTTACAGAAACTTCTTTCTCTAATGAATATTTCACTCACAAATCGTATTTTTTAAAGTTTATATTAGCGGAATTATATATATATATATATATATATATATATATATATATATATATATATATATATCCGTAAACATAATACAGAAATATAATACCGCTGTTTTCAAAATTCCTTTCAAAAACTGTTATATCATTTATTCATGCACAGTTCAATAGTATTTAATAGCCTAAATATACAAAATATTGGTAAATGAATTCTTCAAGATGCATAATAAAGTGATTTAAGTTAACCATGTAAAATGAAAATACAAGAAAAAGTGATTTTACAAAAATTGCTGCAAATATTTGAATGAGTTGTTGATTTTATTACATCTAGTAAAAGTTTTATATTTAATATTATAAAAATATGATTGGAGGACTTATATAATTAACAATACCCTTTTATAGCAAAGAATTTATTTAAAAAATTGATTTTTTTTCAGTGAATGTGGTTAAATATATTTTCAATGAATTTCCATTGCATTTCCTTCTCTGAATAACATTTTATTTTATTCATGGCTTGGAGAAAATGTTAAGTCCTTTTTTTTAATAAATGATATATTTTATTCCATGCAAAGATGCACATAAACGTCTTTTTTGGCTTATAAGTAATTTAAACAAGTATTGTATATAATGAAAAAAAGCATAGAACAAAAACAATAACTCTATTAAAATTAAAATTTAAATTCTTCCAATAAGAAAATAACACTTCAGCTGCACTAATTCTAATTTTTAGGAAAAAACAGGAAGGTAAAATAACTGCTCGATAGAGAAAACTTCCTTTAAAGGTTTTTATATTCAAGCAAAATTAATGATTAAATTGTATTTAGACCACTTCTTACAAATATATATAAATTAACATCATTTTGTTGTTTCATTTTGAGAGTTTTTGAAAAAAATCATTTTTCGAATATCAATTTACTAATTCGTCATTGCTTAATTATTTCATTCACATTACTGAAAAATTAATTAAATATTATTATTTCAGAAAACTACAAAGGAATTAGCGTAAATGCTAAAATTGTAAATTAAATTATTTCTGAAAATATATGAAAATAAATTCAAACATGTTTGTACCATTTTTGTATTAATTATGTCTGAAATATGTATGTCTAAAAGTTGCATTATGATGCTAAAATTGTTTAAATTTAGAATAACGTATAAAAATAATTTTTTTCAATCTTCTTAAAAGTGTTTCCTAAGAATGTAAGAATAAACGCTTTAATTCATATTTAAAACAATATCCAAATATTTTTCACAACATCCAAAAAGTTAAGAAAATTTATATCAAATATAAAAACTAGGTATAATATAATAGAAGCAAAATGAGTAAAATGTATAATTTTAACAAAAAAGAAATTTAGTAGTTAATGTTTTTGTTTATTGAACAAAAATTTATGCTTTTTAATTTCATTTCCAAAAGTTATACATCAATATTGAGCAAGCTCGTATTTATTTTTTTATTATTCTGCTTTTTCTATATGTATATTTTACTTCAGTTAAGCCTTCAGTTAAGTTTCTACTTCCAACAAAGCAAGTTAATCGTTCTGTTCCAAACGTTCCAATATCGAAAAATGTTTGTGTCACAAATATGAAACGAGATATAGCGAAACAGAAAAATGAATTAAATATATTGTTTTAGCTAAATTTGTGATGGGACAAAAGTAATTCTACAAACATAAAATGATTTTTAATTCCATTTCCAAAGGCTACACATCAATATTGATCAAGGGCAATGTGATCAATCTTGATATACCACTCTTTCTATATTCTACTTCCTCCAAATCTTTAATTTATATTTCCAACAGTACAAGTTAAATCGTCATCCTATTCCAAATGTTCCATTATCGAAAAAAAGTAACCTTATCTTTTTCGCCATAAAATCATTCATAGTGAATCATTTATATTCAAGCAATATAAAAATAAATCCATTCAAATTATATTAAACCTGTCAGCAATCAAAAAGTGTCTTTTCATCCAAGAAACGTCTGCCTCCTCTATTACAAGAATCAAAGACGCTTCGAGATTTCTCTAGAAATAATGCACTGTAAAAAAGGGAAAGGAATCGGCAAGCAATATCTTTTTCATTGATATCAAACAGCGAGTCGGTTGACTTGATTCAAATCTGATACCTCCTATCAAGAGGGAATCACTCAGCAACAAAAGCAACCAGGCACAGCAGGCGGCAAAGAAAGGATTTATGGATTTCATAAAAGGCGGTGAGTTTGCAAGACAAATAACTCAGAAAACCCGCTGCGCTCTAAAGCTGTGTTATGAATGACATTTATGGGAACCCTATCTCACTGTCTCCTCTCCCGTGAAAAGTGGATGCATTTTCATCTCAGCTTTTTGATATTAAACCAAAGTCCCCTGAATTTTCGGGGGCAATTCTTTGCTTGCAGGCGTAAAAATTACCTGAGAGTGATAAATCCATGTAAACGGAAGGCTGGGGCATAAATTCTGCCCTCCAATAAAGTGTAAAGGCCCATGTACCAGAAGGGTAAAAAGAAAAAGTACTAAATTTCACTGATTTATGATGACATTGGTGTTTTTAAAGTATAATGCGGAGGTAAAGGTGTAAGTTAGGGCTAGATTTTTTTTTAGTAGATTGTGTTTGTTTTTGTTTTCTTTTTCGTTTGCTTATAATGGTATAAATTTGTTTCCCAGCACAGGGAGTAGGCAACGTGATTTATTGACATATGCCCTGGACAAATATATCTTTTTCGGGAGCTATTACGTTTAAATATTTTTCGGAACTTTCGAGCTCCTATTTCCTAAGAATTCTCTCTGAGACTGTTGAGAATAAATAAGGCCTCCTTCAAGTCGTATATCATTCAAAAATCAGTCTGAATTTTAAGATGATTGTTGTTTATGTATCATTCGAGGCAGCTAAGAACGCTTGAAGGGATTATTTACGTTGAAGAAACGTAGATAGAGTGGATCATAAAAATGGGAAACTAGCCAGGAAACAACTCATATTCGGACGCATTAAGCTGTCAATGCATCAGAGTAGACTAGAAAACATTTTTTGTTCTATAAATGTCGAGGCATAAACGAATGAGAAGTAAATAATGTATTTCAAAACAATAAAAAATGTTTATCTACTAAATACCACTTGGGATTGAGTTACGATATTTTTGTCGAATGATTCTTGGAGGAAATATTGGAGTAACGAATAATTTTTTCATGTATTTGCCAACGTTAATATTTTTTTAAAAAAAATATTTTTACCGCATAAATGATTTACGCATTGTGAGACTTTAGATTTTATTTTCTCATCAAAAATAAAAAAAAATTCAAGTGTTTTAGAGTTTTAAGTTTGTATTTGCTATAAGAGAAGTGAAACTTCAAGAGCTATTGCATTTCGAATTTTAAATTCTGTGCTTTATTAGCTATTTTTTATCTTGTAATACAGCATAATTTTTAATTCAATTGTGGGTGAAAATTATGTGCTTTATTGTCTGTACTTTAATGAAATACAAAAAGTCGTATGTAAGCCTATCAAATTTATAATTTTTCTTTTATTTTGTAAATAAGTTTTCATTTTTTTTTTTTGAAAACAGTGTACTAAATTTAATGAAAATTTCTGCGGGGTAAACATTTCAAAAAGTAATAGCCCATAAGAGAGAATATTTTATAATCAAATCATAAATTCCTTCTAAGAATTTACCTTTATATTATACATGGATAATATATACAAGAATATTTTTTTAACATTATTCATTTTTTATATATTTATTTATTTGAAAACATAAATCAGATATTTCTATAAACTTAACAAAACACTAGCTCGTCCACAAAAGATTTTTTTTTCTATTTTGAAATTATACAACACACACACTTATACATATATATTGTATTGTCTTTGGACTCTAAGCAGTTTACAAAAATAAAAGAGAAAAATATTTATATTATGTTTCGTATAAAATTATTTGGGCAACAACGAGTTAAAAACATTTTAAAATGATAATCTACTCGTAATATAGTAGAGCACAATTATATTCAGAAACCTATATTATTAAAATTGATGTCATTGCAGTATTACTATTTCAGGAATAAAGATGCATTCTAAATTTTAACTTTCCAGTGAAATACAATAAACAATATTAATTACTATTCTTTTTAAAATACTAATATGCAGATTATATTTTAAAATACTTTATACGACTTGAAAATTATTATAAAACTTTAGTTGCTAATTTTAGTTAAATCTGCATCATAACGATAATCATACAATACAGATTATATCTTTTCTTGGCACATGTGAAACGTTAAAACAGCGAAAAGGGAGCGTATATATAGGAAAAGCTTCTGAACGTTTTACACTCTTAAAAAGGGTCTTCCAGGATTTCTCTTTCGTCTGATTCAGCAGTTTTTTTAGGCTTAAAATACTAAAGGCTAAAAAATTTATATCCCTACAGTTCAATTTATAATGGTTTAATTCATAGAAAAACAAGAAACAGTAAAATAACTGAAATCAAAGAACTTTATATTTGTGTGTGTGAAATAGATGTAGTTACAAAAATTAATTCTGAAGGAGTTAATAAATTGAATATATTGCACAAAACACATATTTATATGTGTGTCTAGCAACGTCACTTAATATTAATTCAAATTCAAATCATGTTTATTCTATAATTCTTAGTTACGATACTATTTTTCTAAGCACATCTTAATTCATTTTCCGAGTTAAAAAAGATTAAATGCTGTGTTTTAATATATTTATTCATGATTCCTTGAAAAATATCTTAATAACCTACACGAGCGTTACTCAAAGATTGGCTGGTGCCAAGCTTCTTACCAAAAACCACGTACGTAATTTCTAAAAAAAATAACTACTATTCCATTTCATTTTATCACATGGATATGACATCTGTAGAATTATTTTCATTGTAGTTCTCCAGCTTGACAGAATGTGGGGGTTATTAGTTTCTTTCGAAATTATTTATATAGAAAAGGGATGCAAAATGGTTACACTCCTATGTTTAATATACATTAATAAACTCGTTTCTTTTGGACTTTTTCTCTAGGCATGATTTTATTTCCAGAATACATTTATTATACACAAAAACATACACACCCACACACAAATATATATGAGTATGTGCGGTGCACTACTTCTCCCTTCGCGTATTTTAATGGACGCTTCAGTACAAATTTTAAAAACCATTATTTAAAATTTAAAACTATCATTATCAAAAGAGGATATTTTTATTACGTTGTTTGGGCATTATTTCATCTAAAATTACACAATATGGACATTCACAAAAATCAATATTTTCCAACCTTTAACACTCAACTAAAAATTCTTTCATGTTGTTTAAGAAGCTAAAAACTCATTTATTATTAGCCTCACCAGTTTTCTTTATTGGCCTATCATTAACTTTAATCTGCTTCGATGCATCATGCACACTTAATGACGGCAAAAATTTTTCTAGCTAAATTGAACACAAATGGCTTGAATGACCGGGACAGTCTCTGTATTTATTTTTAATTAAGGATTTCAAAGCCAACATCAATTGATGAGTTAGTACAATGAAAGATTAACTAATTTAAATATCTTCCCCTTAAATACTTTTTTGTAGCTTTCTTACCCAGTACATTGGCGGTACATTTTTGTGTTCTTGATGATGCTACAAAACATGCGACAAAGCAATTTGTTCCGAAGCAATCAACAACAGAAAATTCATTTGCTCTCAATCCTTTGAAAATGGAGAAAAACATACCACATACCAACACATAACGACACTATCTATACACAAAGATAATGAATTGCAAATAACTAAGATACTTAGCCTAAATTCACGGATTGGCCTGTCCACTCTTCCTAATGAACTACATTCGATCGTGCAACTAATTCCGTAAGTCAACATGACGTAATTACCCTATACACTAATTTGTTTAAGTACAGACTTTAATCTAATGGAAGCTATTCAATCATTTGGTACAAACATGTGTCAAGTCATTCAGAAACGGTTATTTCAAGACATTTGCAAATCGGACCAGGATTACCTTCCAGGTGAGAATTTATTGGGATGAATTAGTCACCAAAGGAAGGAAACCTCATTTTGGCCAAGTTATCAATATAGTAGGTTCAGTCATGGTCATTAATCATTTATTTCTCAGTTAATTGGTTGAGACTTAAAAATGTATAGTATTGGGATTGAAGTCAAGTTTAGCAAATTGTTCTAATACGGCTGTTCATATCGCTATTGGTGGAAATGTATTACAATACAATCTTAATTTTAATAAACAATAGTTAGTTTTAATCAAATTGTTGCATTTTAAATAGATTTGTAATAAGTTCTTATAACAGCTGAACAATTAAGAAACGTTAAGTATTATTTTTGAGAAATAACCTCTAAACTGTCAGCAACGTCACTTCCCTTAGAAGGTATTGCAACCCATTATTTAAAATGGAAAATATTATAAAGGAGTAAAATATTTCACTAGGTAAGAATGTTTTAATGGTTATTTCTTTCAAAATACGTGACTCTATTATTCACAAGAATTAAGATACAAACCAGGCGTCGACAACCTGTGGCACTCTTGCCAGATTTGACCAGTAGCACTGTACGCAACAGTACAAATTTATCAATTTTTGAGTGGATGGAAGTTTATAATTTTAAAATGAAGCTTATTGAACAGACATATTCAAAATTATGGAAAGTAACATTTATACGGAATTATGAAAATATCTGAAAGATAACTCTATCGAAAAGTCGGCAGCTATTTAAATAGTTAGGTGTCACTGTTGGAGATATTTAATTGTTTGAAGAAAATTGAACGCCCTCTGTTTTGTACTTTTTGCTATACATACTTATATGAACAAGTTTTTTCTCTTGGGAAAAAATATTTTCAGTGCGTCAAAAGGGTTGTTTAAGATTTTTTTTAGAATGTTCAGTATTATGTCAAATTGAAATCACAAATTATACCCCTGTTTGCGATATGAAATAAAGCGATACATGAACAAGGTTAGCATTAAAATATTATTTTTTATTTAACTATTTTAAAGGGAATACATATTTTTTTTTTTTACTTTTTTTAAAAATATTTAAAAGTAAAATATAGTAATTTTAAATTTTTAAAGTTTATATGTTATGCTTTTCTATTGTTGTTCGTTTCATCCTAGGATACATACGAAAGATAGACTAACACAGCGTTCCTCAAACTGTGGGCGTGCTTCCTAGGGGGGGCGTGACTACTCTACGAAAGGGGCTAGCATATTGAAAAGTTGAAAGCAAAAAATTAAAAAATTTTAATTTTATTAAAAGAAAACAAACAAAATACATTCTACATAATAAAAAAAAAAAGATTTTAACGATATTTTTTCACTATAAATGTATGGTACAATTTTCTTTTTTTAACAATATTAAGATAAGCAAGTTTAGTAATTACCAGTGCCCCCGGGGATTTGGGATTGCCTTAAAAAATTATAAAAAAAACTATCTTGATAATTTTTGTATGGTTTATAATTAATCCATTAAAACTGCCGATTACAAATTTTGCAATTTGCTTCACAATGCCAACCGTTTATCATTTAAGAACGTGTATGTGATGTATTGGGGCGGTTATTAATAAAAAAACAATCTGAAATAAGTAAATCATTCGCAAACATTGTCCAGGTATATTATTTGTATTCCAAAGCCTCTAGAATAATTTTATGGATAGCAGTGCACAGAAAAGATTGAACTTCGGAAAGGCGTATATATACGTTCAGGGAAATTAACGTTTTGACTCAGCGTGACGATTATATAAGCTGGAGGCACTTAAGAGGTTAAAGTCATATCGTAGTTTTAGCATCAAAGTATAGTATTATTGAGTTCAATACTGTTTTTGTATGGGGGGGCGATGAAATTATTTTAAAATTGGGTCCGAATATTGAAAATTTTTAAAATGGGCCAACAGAAATATGCAATACAATCACAGAAGAATACAGACTGTGTTACAAATGATGGTCTCAGCATAGAACGGAAGGGGTGCGCTGCTTTCCATTCGAGACGGGAATCCATTTCAGGTGAAAGTTCGACTTCTTTTCCAGAAGGTACATCCATGCCTTATTCGGGATTGAAACCCGTGCCCATTCAATTACATACCGAATGTCACATCCATCGTACTGTCTGTGCGGCAATGTTTCTTTATTTTATTAATTTTTTTTAAAAAAAAATTTATGTTAATAAATATCTGTATTAATTGATTGATTGAATGAATATTAACGTCGCACTGTTCCCCGAGGGTTTTTTGGGGGACGGACCCACGAAATTTTTAAAACCCTGGTCAAGTGACGTAGACGACACCGAGCTGGCACCCTCTCCCCAAAACCACATCACACCAATGGGAGGAAGTTTCAGCTCTCGGCAGATTTAACGTGCATCGCTGCCCTACACGGCGGGTCTTTAGTGGTATTGAGCAAGCCACGATCCGATACCTATACCTCTCGGCTACCGCGGCCACAATAAATATCTGTAAATGATGCAACCTTAATACATAGTAAAACTGTAAATCTGTATTCTTGAACTCTATTCCCTAAATTTGCCTCCTTCGCGGCGAGAATCTAACTATTTTAAATATTTTCTACTGAGTGACATCCTGATTCATATTGGTAGATTTGTTTGTGTGAAAGGTTATTGACCCCTAATGTAAACAAATGTCTGGCACATCTATTTAGAAACCCATATTTAAAAAGACTTTATGCCAATGCTTAAAAAGTGCTTTCTAAAAAATACATACAAACATATTAAATATTTTGTGAATGGTGTTAAGGGTTTTCCAGACCATGTTCATTCATTAGATTTAATTTGAATTATGATCTTTTCAACGCAACAGTATAAACAATCTGTGCGCAAGTAGAATTAATTACTTTGTCAAAGAAACTTGATTTTTAAACTAAACACGAGCGGCATCCAGCAGAGTTTGAGCAAATATTCTTGTCTAGATCAACAGTGAATTTATTTTATCAAATGTTTTAAATAATAGTTGTTTGTTTGAGTTAACTACCTTGTCTTTTATCAGAGATCTCTGTCTATAGATACAAAGATTCACGCTGAGTATGTATGTTACATAGAAGTCTGTTGGTGACGTGAAATCACTTTATTTATGATATTAACACATTCCTGGTTACGAAAATTAATTATTAAATTTAAGTATTTGACGTAAAGATAATTTAAAAAATATATATTGTGACTTTGAATTTGAGAGTGCAATATTCTTTAATGAATACTGATTTATATTTATTTAAGTAAAAGAAACACTACATTTATTTATATAAAAACACTATCTCGTTATAATTTATACTATGTATTTTAAGTATATTTTAGATTATATTATTTATGTAATACAATTTTCACAGTGTTATTTATTTAAAATATTATAAAATTTACAATGGCATTTTTAAAAACTTAATCACATTTTAATTTTTTTTTATAATAAAATGTATAATAAAGGAATCTTATATACCTTGTTGTATGAGATTTAATTTTTTTTTAATTCTACTTATGTGTATGTGTGTAGTTAACTTGGTAAATGCTTTATTTTTTTCCCAATCTATCCCTAATTAAATACATCTATCTATTTCTTGTTTTTAAATTTGAATGAAGTATTTTAAAAAGAGTAATAATAAACAGTGTCTCCCAGACGACATGAGTTTTAGCAAGCTTAAAACTCATTTTAAAAGTTAATAACAATCAAATTATACTACATACGGGGATTTTATGACATCCATTCTTCACATAAGCAAGAAAGTAAAATTTATTTATTTTTAAAGCAATCTTTAATCATTTTAGCTTGATGCTCTCCACACATTGCTCTAAAACATGATAAATAAAATTCTGTGTCATTCTACGAAACTTAAAAGAGCAAAAGGCACATATTTCCCTGTTTTTAGTTTCCAATTGTTCAGGTAATTCAATTTTCTGCTCAAAAGTTTAGATAAATTTTTCCCTTTTTGATCGGGGGTGGGTTTATACAATACGTTTCTTCAAAAAAGGGGCGGGGATCTTCACTTAGCTTTATCGAAACTTTCTTCCAAATAATGCTTTTCAATATGCGAATATTATGTACATATATAACATATGCATTCACTAAACTGATATTTATCATGCTATCTGTAAATTCGTGATTTTGAACTTCAATAAAATTTTCATTTTCTGATTCATCCTCAGAAATAAAATTATCATCATCAATTATTTCTTTTAAAAATTCTCAGATAGCCTCATGTTTACCCCAAGAGGTGTTTTTCGCTAAAACGTTTTGACATCATCTCGAAAACGCAGGGGAAAAATAAAATTCTCAATTCCAAACGATACTGCTATGCATTCGTCTCTCAGACTAACATTGTTCTAAAAATGCTATAAACGAAAATATTTTGAGAAAAAGAAATATCATTATCTGTAGTAGCCAAGGTCATATGAAGGTACTGAGTTGCACGTCACATTTCTTGCTCTATAAGGTTATTTGTTAAAGCCGTAGTCTGCTAGACGAATTTGTAGCATTCTAGAGTTAAGGAAAACTCTCTCTCTCTTTTTTTACTTGTAACTTGAAAATTATTTTTCGTTCCCTTACATAAATGCATTATCTAAGCCAAACGTTTATGTAAAAGTAAAATCACTAAGTTTCTCTGAACTATTCAACTATTTTAAAATTTATGTACTTTAATAAATCAAATTTGAATATTTCATTGTGTCTAGGTATTGATATGATAAAGGACATTGAGAAAACTTCAAGTTACCCATAGTTCAATACATTCCATAATATTGTTGCTTAGTAATAAGATTTTTATTGCAAAACGTTTTGTTTATTTCTCATTATTAAAATTCTCTTTTTAATCATATTAGTTTTAATGTTCAGTCTCATAAACATTTTTAGATGCTATGTATATTATTTAGGAAATTTAGTCTCCAGCTTCATGATTAGTTATATTCAAGTCGAATCAGTGGCGTACATAAGGAGGATAGATTTATCGATCAAGCCCACCCCCTTCTACAAACTAACAAATTTTTAGTGTTTACCATATAAATTATCCCTGGCCACTTTCATCTATTTCTTAGTTCTACAACAAACTTTCTCGGTGCCTTCCCCCATAAAAGAGGTCATCCACTGAATCAAACCACAGGTTACAGTCCTGATTTTTTAAATCAAAATACCGAAATCATGGAGTGATGGTATCAAAAATAAAATTACACTTGAAGGTTCTCATATAGCATGTTGTAGAACAAGGGTGCCAAACTCAAAGGCTAACTTGAGCCAAAAAAGAACAAGGTTCAACTTTAGTTGGGCCGCAAAAAAAAGCAATATTCATTGAAACGTTTAATTCGAATAACGCATTATAACAATGGTTGTTAAGATACATTATAAAATAGTTCCCGGAGGTCCTCCGCATCTGCCTAGGGGATCCGCGAAGGTCTCTCATTTAATGTTAATATGTTCGGCTTTTGCAGACTGTGAAATGTCACGTGGGAAAATTAAAAGATGTGCCATCCTAGACTAGATCATTAATAATTGCTCCCAATTAAAAAAACTCTTGTATAATATATATTTTGATCAAAAATATTAATTACAATTTTTTAATTGTTTGGAATTCATAGCCATGATTGCAGTCTTAATATTATAAAAAAATATATGGTGGAAAAACTTGTGCGAAGATTAAGAACTGAAATCATTGCGTGTGCCAATACGATAACGATTGCATTTGAATCAGCCATGTATTGGGAGTCATGGTAGAAGATGGGGGGAAGGAGATTCACGATGTCAGACTGATACATAAAGGGGAATATCAGAGTTTGAAAGTTTAAAAATCGCTGCATTACAAAAAACATAAATAAAAGAACAAGAAAAATTTATTGTTTACGTCCTGACGATATCTCTTCTCTGCTGCTTTCTTTCCAATTTGGGAAGACATTTTGATATTTAATTATATATTATTGTAGGTTGATATACTGGCCGGGCCACACACAAAAATATTCATTTAGGGCCTCGAGTTTGACACCCCTCCTGTAAAATGTAGTGTTCAATTTGTTATTTGCTAGTGACTCAAATTCCAAGAGTCACATAGTTAATAGGCATTGTATATCTTTAATTTGATGTTAAATGGAAAACCAGATTAAAATATATTATAGTTCTAACTACACATATTGTTGGAATTTATTTCTACAATATGTACTGCTATATAATCTACAAAAATCCTTTTTGTTGACTTTCTCCACGTATATTAATTTAATTCCTTCTTTCATATTCACGAAACCTCTTGACTTTAAAACATAAATCATTTAGTTAATGTTAGTATAATCCATTGTTTTAAAGTACTTGTTTATATTCTAAAAGTTAAATTTAACTATATTTAGAGTAAGTATATACCATTTGTAGAAAATAAAGCCAAGAATTTGTTGAAAACAATCAAACTAAAAATCAAGGAGAAACATATTAAGTGAACATTCTGAGCTTAATCTTAATATTTTAAAGAGAATATTCACAAAAAATACTGAAATCAGAAGTGTTATAGCAAAATTTCTAGTTTAAGAAAGGATGTCTATTTTCTTATACATTATTTCGCTATAAATATGTATACTTCAAAAATGAAAGATTCAAACTTTATACTTAAAAATAATACAGTGGTTCATTTTAATGGATCCATCACTCTATATTGAAGATCACTAAGAAGATTATATATATCCTTCTTATAGTAGATAAAAAGCAACGTATGCGACATGATACATAAATTGAGTTAAAGTATAATAGAAAAGTATTTTCTTCAAGACAATATATATTTACTTCCTCGGAACGTTCTTTAATCTTCTAGTCTTTTAAAGATTTACTACTTTTTATATTCTTTTACTTTCAAATACAATATGAAAAACAATTTAGATGTTTCAATCTGTATTACTTTGCATGGATTTTAGAAACCTTTTCAGAATCAAATACTGTGCCCGGGATTTGCTAAAAAGTAAATAGGTTTAAAAACAATGGTACATTGTTTTTAAAACTGTGAAGAAAAATTAAATCATTTTAAAAGTGTCAATTGATTTCTGAAAGCTTTTTGAATACAATCACTTTTAAAGCTCTTCAGGAGGAAAATATAAGAGATAAACAATTTTAAATATACTTGAGCTTTTTATACTTAAATTGTTGCATATATTTGTTTTAAAATAATCCTGTTTTTTAAATTTTTATATGCATTACTGATAATAAGGATAAAATTAATGCTTAATATATATATATATATATATATATTCTTTCAGTGGAAGTAAAAAATTGTACAGAAAAACAAACAACTATGTTTTAAAAATAATCGTTTAAATTGTTTTGCATTATCCCTTAAAATTTTCAGAATATTTGATTTTTAATTAAAAATTCTGAATTTTAAATAATGAAGATTTTTTTTATTTTAAACAAATGAGTACATTTTACTAAAATAAATTTTGAATCAAATTATTGCGATTCTATATATCTCGTGTCAAAATATATTTATCTATGATATTCGGTTTATTGAAAACATTTGAATACTTAAATGAATTTTAATATGAAATTAATTTGAAACATTAATTATTAACAACGAGCAATTTCAATTATTCTATTTTTATTTTCAATGCAATTTTTTTAGAAGCTATATACTTTCAGTTTCTTTTTTAATTTAAGCGTAACATTACATTTTTTAAATTTTGTTTCAAGTGATACCCCCTTTCCTTTAAGAAAAATTTGTCATGGAACCCAGAGGTCATAACCCTAAGGAAAATTTGTCATGTGTGGAGGAGCTGATGAACGTTAAATATGCTGTGGTTAAAGTCTTCCTGTTGGCGTGGTGTGGAAGTTAGGAGAGTAGGGTATCAGCTTAGGTGTTATCCTCTTGACTTGGCAAGTTCAGAGTCTGTCGCCAATAGTGCTCGTATTTTTCATTGGCACGCATTAATAAATACTTACCTGCTTCCCAAATTTTTTTAACTTAATTAAATAATGTTATTGAAAGAAGAAAATTAAATGTTTTCTTATCATGTATGAAATCATTAAAATTGTATTATATCTATGAATTTGTAAAAAAAAAAACCCCGATTAATGGATTTAAAAGGACTTGGTACCCCAAAAATGACAGACCTATTTTTTTATCTTATTTTTTGCTTTATTATCTTTCGATTGATATATCACTTGGGCATGTTGGTAAGTTAGAAGTTGAGTAAAACTTAATTTGAATACAAATTAGTCAATTCAGCCACACCCACTTTTTTTAAAAAAAGTTTTGATAAAAAAAAATCTACTTTATAAAGAGAAATAATAACATTAAAAAAAGAATATGTAATATATAAAGCTGAATATTACCGAGGCAATACAATACAATCATTTTTTTTTCTTGATGAAATGTGTGCATGTAAAATTTTTGAATTAAGGCATTTTATACTAATAATTGTATAATTTCTGTTCTTATTCCCGATATGTTTTTCACATACAAATGTAATACTTCAATATTATAAGAAGAAAAAGGGTTAAAATTTCTGTCGTAACAGAAAAAAAAAAATTTTTTAACATTTTTCTGAATTTTCTTCTGCAGTTAATACTCTCTAAAAATTGATCATTTATAAAATTGTATGGGTTGAAAAATATGGAAATGCAATTATTTTAAAAAAAATGTATAACTAATATCTGAAAGTGGTATTTTAAATTTATTTAAGCATATTATAATTACTTTTACAAAATTATAAACTTTAAAGTGTGGTTTTTCTCAGTTTGTGTTTTTCGTAACATTAGTGCATTTAAAATGCTACTTCTTCCACAATTATTTACCAATCCCTTTCATTTTTCCTGTTTGTTACTTATAAAGCATGTAATAAAATTAAAGATCCGTTTTGCTATAAACTGAATACTTTTTTTAAAAAATTAAAATGTAAGAGATGTTGGCTTTTTAGTTGATTTTTAGCATGCATATCAACTTTTTATTTTTTCCTCAAAAACGAATCAAGTTATTGTAGAAGTGATCCCTAAAGTTGTTTAGAACATCCATGAGAATATTCCAAAAAATTTCAGGTCAAAAAATTAATGTTTACAAAAAGAGTAAAATTTTAAAATTTCCTAAATCTTCTTCAAAAAATTTAAATTTTTAAAATTGTGTGAATAATATGTGAAAAATTTCATCTCGTATCATTTTCTTGAATAGAAACATTACATAAAATGCTAAAATATAACTTTTAAATACATAAATATAGAAAGTTGTTCAAAGGGTATTAAGTTGCCTTAATTATTTAATTAAATCCATAAATCGCTTTCTATATTGTAAACATGAATTTAAAAATAAATTACTTCTTTGTGTAAAAAATTCCATATTTGATTGTATTTTCTATAAAGTTTAGTATTCTTACTTGCTATACAAATAATAATGTTAAATTATTAATATTATTAATACTCTTCATTTCGGTAATTTTATTTTTATTACTTTTTTTCGATTTGTCATAATTGACAAAAATTTAGCAGAATAACTTTATATCTGTTTTTTTTTCGTTTCAAAATGTATCACCCGATTGAATATAAAACTTCTCAATTGAAATATATGTAAGACTTGAAGCATTCAGATCTTAAATTTCTTAAGCTATTTATATATTTTTATTCAATCTAGAAAAAAAAATTTAAAGTATTGTTGTACTTTGATAAAATATGTAAGATACATCAGTAAAGCTTTCAAAAATCAAATTATTCACTTATTTTATATCCTTCTCCGAATAAATAATGTTTCATCCATGTGGGGCAAAATGTTATGTATAAATAAAGTTCATGTTATATCTTTAAAATCATAAATATTAAACATAAGGAAAAATATTGCAGCACTAGTCTAGCGGCATTCTTCTAAAATAAAAACCCCTTTTCATCTTTTGAGTATAAAGATACTACTGACACTTTCCAGTTTTATCAAACTAGTAAATAAACTGAATTGGTTTAGTAATCTCACGCGCTATATCTATACAAAAGATATTCAATCAAAACAAAATAAAATAAAGACTTGATAAAACCCCGCTAAAAACTAATCCAGAAAATTCTGGATAACTCAGCTTTTGTAGCTGTGAGCTTTAAAATAAGTCACCGTTAAGAATTTCTCTAAAATATCGCCATAAAAAAGATCCTTTTTATGAAGTATGATAAATTCATATTTCGTCAAGAACTGGCTCCAAAAGACAGCAACGGATATATATTTTCATATTTCATTTATTATTTTCCTCACGTTTTTACCCAAGAGAGTATCCATCCACGTTTAAAGCTCTTGGATATGTCTTAAGAAAGGTCCATCATTTCACCTGACGTTTTCGAAGACGAATATTGATATAGAGGATAGAAGGCTGTAAGCGAAGGGGTCCAACGAAAAAGGCTTAAATAATTTTGTTATACTTCTTTTTAAAGCTAGCTATAAGCAGTTACAGCTTAGATAGACACTATCTTTTGAAAAACTGATTAGGAATTGAAATAACTATTTCAGTAAAATGGCTTCCATTAAAAACAGATTTGATTTTAAGAGGATACGTGATACGAAAATCAGCAAATTTAGAAAATTCTTTTGATTGGTTAAAATATAATACGCATTTATCTGTACTGTGTGTGTAAATAAAAATTAATTATATATATCGGGGTATTTTACAGACATCTTGTGCGAATTTATTGTCAAGGTATTTTCTAATGGGCTCTAGATTTAATTTTACCTATATTTTTCTCCAGATAACTTTTTTTTTTTGCATTCTAAACCATTCTTAAAAAGGAAAAGATTTGCATAAAAACTACAATATATATTTCTAAGTTGTAGTTATCGTTACATGATAAAATTGTGCGAGTGATTCTAAAAAAATTATTCTGATAATTTAATATAAAATATAACAAATAAAAAGTAAAATGTTTACTATACTTTCATAAAAATATATTAAGGAGGGTTTTTTTATTTATTTCAAGATTAATAATTCTATTATAAAAATACTCATGGGCTAAATTTAAAATTTTGTTATTAAATATGAATATAAATTTTAGGAAAAACTATTTATAGTTCTTAAATTTAAGGAGAAATTTGAAACAGTGCGAAATAAAAGTGAAAAAAAAATTTACTACCCAAAAAGCTTAGAAATTACTTCCCCCTCAAAATAATTTTGACACTGGAATATACTTATGTAGAGTTTTTTGAAAATCAATCGAAATCTATATATTTCAGAATTTTGACTTCAGTGTCATTTTATTGTGTATGTTAAACTATGTATTGAGGTTTTATGCAAGTTTATATGCAAGCACACGGAGAATTGGATTTATTAAATTTAAAAGTCATAAGAAAAACATATTATAATATATAAACATATTATAAACATATTATAACATCATGTGTTATACATATGAAATACAAAACTTAAAGATACATTGATAAAATATTTAATATATGAAATGTAATAGCTCTTAAAGATATACTCACGAATGACGAGGGGATTTAAATATTTGTAGAAATTATATTAAAACCTTACACTATTTTTTTAACCTTCAACTACAATAAAATTTCTCTTTTAGATTAAAATTCTTTTTATGTCTAAATTTTTATTCCTATTTAAACATTTAATTAATAGTAATATACGAAAATACTTCTACATCACATTGTTAATCGGAGGAAATAAATAGTAAAAATGACAAAAAAATTATAGTTGACCAAGAGTTGAAATTAAATGATTTTTGCCCTTACTGGAATTCAAAATGTTATACTTAAAATTTCGCAATGAACAGTTTTAAACACGAAGAAAAAAGCAAGATTATTAAAATAAATGTTAATAGATATGTTCATTTGTGTGTGTACTGAAAATTAATCTATATATGTAAAAATATATCTTTATTAATGTAATATATTGAAAGTTATATATTATATATATCTTAATATAATAATAACAAATAACATATTATACTGCTAGAAATGAGACTGTTGCTGAAAATAATCATATCTAAAGAAATCGCTTCAAATTATTGTACAAATGGAATCGTAGTTTGGATTCTAGTTATAATAATTTAACCAATTGATTGAAATAAATGTTTGTTGTTAAAATGGTTAAGCGTTTGAATAATATATGGCTGCATAAATAATTGGATTATTTAAATTGTTTTAGAAAAGATAATCCAATGCTTAAAATCTCAAACTTCTTGAGCAACTATAGAATAGAGATATGTATGTGCTGCTGGTTTCACCAACGATTTTAGAGTAGAATAATGAGAGAGAGAGAGATAATTATAAGGCATGCGGGTATAATATGAACTAAACGGGATCCTTATGAATTGAATTTACATATCTCATGATTGCGGTTCTAAATTACGAAATCGATCGTAAATATCTCGAATGTAATGTTGAATTGAAACAATTTAAGCAAATTGTTCTTTTACTGTGCAGTTATCTTTAAAAAACATTTTGTAATCAAACTTTCGTAACAAAAACAGAACAATTAAAATAGATTTATAATAAAAGGCTTGAATATATTAATTCAAATTAGAATAATTTCATTTAAGTACTTTGAACTTAATAAGGAATTATAATATAGTCTACATCTCCTTATCTAAATATAAGTGAAAAAGTTGGTACAAATTTAAAAATTTAAATATACATGATAACAGCTTTTCTGTCGATATATTTACTAGACACATTAATTTAAAATGCTTTATAACACGTACTAATGCTTCTTAAAACGTCTTTAAATCATTTTAATTTCTAATTAATGAATCACAAATTGAACTAACAACTTTTTTACCACTTTAATGATGTGTAAACAACCATAACTAATAAATTAGTTACATTTTGCTCACTTGGGAGATTCTCTACCATATTCTATGAATAAATTATTGAAGAAAGTCTGCAAAACGCTGTGTGAAATCAAATGTGATAGGAAGTAATTATAAGAATATTTTGCTGTCAGAACTATTTTCACAGTTTAATTATCAATTAATTTGTTTCGAACGAACTTTGTGGTTGCAAAATAATTAATTACATGGGGACTGATATTTCCTGAAGTTTTCTTCCGGCTTAATATTTCCTTCATTGTAAACATTGTGCATCAATGGGAGGGTGACAGGAAATTTCCAGATTAATAACGAGAAAGTATTTGCAAACTAAATTTTGTTTTTCTTCTTCACTTATGGTTTTAAGAAACTTTTCTTGAGGAGACGTTTCAAAGTTTTTAATAAAAAGTTCAATACTTTAATTCTGATATAATATTTTGCTTTAAAAAATTCGCATGTACCAAATCATTTGAAATAAAACAGTGCATATATAAAGTTTTGCGCTTAGAATTGAAGCGGCAGTCATTATTAACGTATAAATTAACATTTTTTTTTCTTTGAAAAACATATTAAGAAACAAAAAGAAAATATAATACGAACGTAAAGAAAACAATTCACACTAAAGGCTCTGCACTAAATGTTTCTTCAAGTACTTAATATAACTTTTAAAGTAGAATTAATTTTATATTCCAAAAGTTTTATTTGTCCACATTTTTTATCCTTTATGACTCTTTTTACACAATGCAGGAATTTTATTGATTTTACATTTCCTGATTTATGAAACTAGCTTTATGTTGAGTGCGAATAAACTTAGCTTCTGTTTGGTTTTCTACAAGATATATGTTAACGATTTGATTTAATTTTTTGTTAACGGTAGAGAATGTAAATGAAAATCAACAGCTATATCGTAAAATTAAACGCCGTGAAATAAAAATAATACCGAACTTATAACTCCCAGTCCTATGTAAGATAAGATACCCTTACATGCTACAAATACTCCGAACAGAATTGTGAATTAATATAGGTTACGTATACTCGTATATTGTGAAGATATTAAGGCTAGCTATTTTCAGCAAATTGAGCAGCTTACGTTTTATGTTTTAGTAAAATGAACTTTACGTGTACAACCTCGGACAATAAAGTTTGGTGAATGGCAAAACTGACGAAACAAAACGCTGCACATGCATAGTGGCAGGTGTTGACCATCTGCCCCCACCATTGTTCATTCGAGACTCATTTGTTTTCCCCGGTGCATTGTTCAATGTCAATTAGTCCTATTGGAGGGGGGATTGGGGGGTACTTCTATGTGATGCAAAGTCACGTTTGTGATTCGGGTTCTTCGACAGAGCAAGAAATTTTGTTGTCAATCACAACTCCATTCACGAACTCTCAGTTTCAATTATTCTTCTGCCAAGCCAGTGATCGACTATTTTTTGTATTTGTATCTCGAGCCTATCTGTCGTATGTCAGCTCGTATGTACCGTTACCGACATTTTCTCCAGACCTGCCTCATATTGAGGAAGTGTAGGATGCTATGGGATCATAAGTCACCACTTGACCCGTAGTATGTTTACCTACATAAAATGCATGCTAGAGTTCAAGTGAAATGAAGAGGGCTATGACAAGACTTAAAGTACCAGTAGCGTAACATAGAACCCCGCATTGAGCAATGGGGCAGGGTTCTAGGGGGCTCAAAGCCTAACTGCCACCAAGTACCTACCCTTTGTAAATTACGGGGCCAAACCTGACTTGAGGGGCCCCAAATGTTCTCGTTACGCACGAAAAGAACCCATGAGACTAATTATTGAGGCGTTAGACATGCTGTGTTAAAATATAGTCATCGCCTTACAAATGATACCCTAACGAGGAGTTAAGAGCTTCAGAGCTTTCCATTCTTCCATAAGCCTAGACTTTGTAAATCTCATTTTATTTTGTTAGTTTTTATTGCCTTTCGAGAAAATGTTTTTTTTTTTTCTCATTGATCTTGTCAAACCGAGAATTTCTTTGTAAAAGAACCATTTTCAAAAATAACAATATTACCCGCGTTATTTGTTTCCCTTTTGAATAAATAAAACAAATTCTTTCTTTTACAATTTCCCCAAAATTAATGTAAAAAATATTTTCCATTGCAGATTTTTAAATGACTACCATTAAAACAATATAAGAGTAATTTAATTGACAAGCATTAAAACATAATGTTTCTACGAGTAATGCATCATTTTGAAAACGTAACAACTATTAGTCCATAAAACGAAAAGCTTTATATGTAAATCCGAGCAACTGCAACAACAAAAAAAGGAGTTGCCTCAATATTTCTCTGGTGCTACGAATTACTTTTGCTAATTTCTTTTGTAAGTCTGATGGAAACGAGAATGGGAATTTGCTGATGATAACAAGCTTTCAAAGTAATTACTTTTCCAATAGGGTTCGAGTAAATCGGAGGGGAGCAATGCTATCCTTTGAAGTCACACACACGATTAGTGAGTGGTTTTGTCAAGGTTAATAACTCGCACGTGACGATGAAAAAGTCTGTTCAGATTATTATTTTTGGTTATTTATGGGTACGAAAACGTCAGAAAAAAAGTAATGGCATTAAGAAAAAACGATGATCATGCTATAAAATTATCATTAACAGTGATGAGTTGGTGAAATGTTTATATGATTTATTGTCATCAAACCGGTTTCGGTAAATGATGATGGAATCATTATTTCATGCGTGAATGATTATGCATGGTTGACAGGCAACTTGTGATCAATAACTATACTTAGCATTAAAATTATTTGAATGTACTTTTAACAGAATACAAATGAAAATAGGTTAAAATCTTTGGTGGTATTCATATTGCGTCATCAATCAGTTTTGGTTGAAAGATTAAATGGAATACATCAAGCGTTTGGTTCACAGACTCATATTTGTGCATTTAGTAATACATTTATTAATAATTATAACCAGTGTGAAAACTTTTTAAATTAATGTGCATTTCCGATAAGAACAAATGAATTATATCTGTGAAAAAAACTTCAAGTAATATTAAAGCATGAAAAAAATTATAATGTCAATGAAATTGTAAACGATTCAGATAAGTGTTTTTTTTAATATAATTAATTTTGAAAAAATCGGGATTATAATGCAAATTTGATTTAAATATTTTTTTAAAGATTTAAATCTGAACCCTTACATCACTGATAATGCACAGAATACTCTAGTCCAGTCCAAATTCTACATATAGATCACATGAGTAACACATTTGTTTCGGTTCTAATTCTTTTTAGTTATTCTTCTATTCATATGAAGAAATACGAAGAAAAAAAAAACAGATGAAACCCTTGTGGTTGTACTAAGAACAAGGATGAAGTCTTAATGTGCTCGCACTGAAAAAGGTTCTCATATAAAATTCACATGAGACAAATTGAATATAATTATGTTCATTGGTATAACTAGAAAAATAATGATTTGTCGGAATAATGAATTCATATAACTTAAAATTTTGACTTTTTATAAAATCTTTTTGATTTCCGATGCTTTATTAATTTCCTTAAAATGTATTATTTTATTCGTGAAATCGATCCAATTCAGATAAATAAACCTTATTTCTTGCTATAAATATAATTTACTTAAATAATTTATTATTTGAAAAATATTATAAAAGATGACTTTGTAAATCAAAACCGGAAACTGGTGATCAATATGGATCATTTGTGTAAATATGCCACTTTTTCCTACCTAGGCATGCTCAAAAGGTTGCGTATTACTAATTAGAATTAATTTCAAGTATCAGCAGATCATATTGTTTCAATCCTCTTAAAACTAGAAGGAATAGACTAAGTCCATGATATTTTGCATGCAAAGAAAATGCAGAAACATTTTGGGTTAGAAAGAAGACTTTTGGGGGTAGAACCATACACTATAGAATCTGCGATCAAGTTACCCTTTCCAAATGTAACTCATGGTGCAGATTGAAAAAGACTTGGTTCCTTTGAAATGAGTAGAACATCGAAAACGTTCATCGAAAAAGTAAGTCAAATTGATTTACTCCTGCCGGCTAGATTGAAAGATCAAGGAATTTTCAGGAAGCATACCATAATGCAACTGGTGCTCTGGTGAGATGATCCAGATAACCAGTCTTTGTATTTTATTTTAAAACCAGCCGTTACCTGCCCGTTTCGTTGGGTATTTCACTATGCTATATGAATATAAACTTTTCACTTATATGTATAAATTATTGATATCTTAACATTAAGAATTCGATTGTATTGGAAAAATATTCGTATGACACTAGTCTTTTGATTTTAAAAGGACAGAACCCCTAAATAATAATTTCTTAAATTGAAGTAGAATGATCTTTTACACTCTCGTAAGCCCCTTCTCAAAAAACTTTTTAAGTAGATCTCTAAGAAAAAAATAACATAATTGCCAAATTTCAAGTCTAAGCCTAATAGTTCAAAAACGGGGATATTTTTATTAATAAGCTCCAGTGATAACCTTTGAGGGTAAATTTCTGTAAGATTCGTTCAACAAACTCGTTCAACTCAACAGCAAAAACGTACATATTAAATTTCATTACTATAGAACTAGTAGCTGGAAATCAGAAATTTTGTTTATCATTACGCCGCAAATGATTCCTGCTCCCTCAAAGGAATAGATTTCCGTAAAATCTTTCTTAGCAGATTTCCGTTGAACAAAAGTAACATGCATAAAAATTTCGAAACAGTAAGTAGTACTTCGATTAAACGGATTTTTTTCCTAAATAAGTTTCACAACTCACTACTCCCCTCCCCCTATAGGACTCGATTTCCATAAAATCCGATCTCAGTGGGTCCATATTCAAAAAAAGAAACATGCCTACAAAATTTCTATCCGTACGTCTAATCACTCAAAAGCTTGATTATTTATCTATACACCCCTTAAGCCTCGTAATGGCCCTTAGGAGTCAATTTTGGCAACAAAAAAAACTTTTTGTAACAGATTTCTAAATATTGAAAGGAACGCGCAAACCAAATTTCAAGTTTACTGGTCTAATAGTTTAAAAACAGGAGTATTTATCTCTAACGCCCCTTAACCCCCCCCCCGCCTCCAACTCCTCTTAGTTGTCAATTTCAAACTTTTGTACTGTCTCAAAACCATGAGTATTAACTCTAAGCGCCCCTTAAGCTCTGCTCAATCTAGTTGTCAATTTTCACAAAACCACTGCCACCCTAAGCCCTTAAAGGTAATTGCTGCAATTCCTTTTGTAGATCTAATATTTCAATAATATTAATATTTATCCCTAACACCCCTTAAGCCACCTCAACGCTCCTTTAGTGTCAATTTTTGCTAAGCCCGTTTTGTAGGAAAGGAACGTAACTGCCAGAATTAAAAGTTGGTAGTTCTAAAGGCTCATTCACACCAAGTCAGTAAGTTACGAGCTTTAAAGATGTAGCCAATCAGAGTCCTTAATTTCGGTTTGCAAGGCTGTCTTGTTGGTTACATCTTCAGTAATCACAATTTACTGCTTTAGTGCGAATGAGCCTTAATAGTTCCAAAACGGAAATATATGTCTCTAACACCCCCTTAAGCCCCCACAATGCTCTTTAGGGGTCAATTTTACTAACTCAGAAACATTCTTGGGTTTGCGTCCAACCATTTCCCAACGTTTCATTGCAATTGGATGAACGCTTTAGGAAGGCATAAGAGACATACAGAGAGCGAGAGTGAAACATTATTTTATTTATATATAGTTCATATGACTCTCATACATCCCTTTTAGTCAATGTTTCTGCAGTCTTGTATTATAATAAGTATCCTAGATCAAAAACTCTTCAGTTATTATGATTGGTAAATATTCACAGGGTTTTAATAATACCAATTTAACAGAATTGTGGATGTGTTTTCATATCTTTCATTAACTGGAAGCCTTGATCAATAGCTAAAATTATTTCGAGATTTCGGTATCCTGGACATTAGGAGACACTTCAGAAGGATATATTAAAGTAATGTAGAGCAGAACAGAAAAACTTTAATAAAATGAAACTTACATGAACATTCTTATGCAAAAGAATATATATATATATATATATATATATATATATATATATATATATATATATATATATATATATATATATATATATATATTTGTGTGCCATTTTTATTTCTTACCCTGGATTACAAAATATTGTAAGCGATGCCATGAATTATAAAAATTCCTAGATTTCCAATTCTGTTAAAATTTTATGAAAGTTTTTCGGGATATATATATATATATATATAGTATATATATATATAATTAATATATATAATTAAATATCATATTATATATATATATTATTTATATATACTATATATATATATAGTATATATACGTAAGAATAATTAAATTAGATTCCAACATAAATCGCATCTAGTAATTCACTTTTATATTACCTCACTTACCTCTTCAAGTTCAAACTAATGATCCATTTATTTCTTCCGAACATATGCCAGCCAATAAACATGTCTAATTCCAATCATTATATTTAATATCCTATATGTCAGCATTAACTTTCAAGAGCACTCATGGACGCCGCGATAGGTGTTTTAAGTGTTTAACCACTTAAGTTTATTCGGTGGCGTTCTTTCTCTCTCTGCCTCTTGTGTCAGATGATGTCTAACTTTGATCAAATAAAGACCTTTATATTAAAAACTAAGTCTGTTTCTGACTCTAAAAAAAATCATGTCATATATATATATATATATATAGTTTACTATGATAATAGTTATATTCTAATAGTTTATTACTATAAACTTAAATATTTCTTAGTTATAGTTATCTCCATAATCTAATATTAGATAAAATTACTTATATTATTATTTTATTCATATTTACTCTGGTGTTATTAAAGTTATGCTATAATTTGCAACTCTTATTAATGTTTCTTTCCATTCTTTTTATATTTTTGTTAAGTGATACATTTCAGCCCTTCACATGATTTAAATCTGCGTTAGGGTCCAGAATCTGGCAATAACTTATTTATTGCACTCAGATTTTTTTTTATTTGCATTTGTAAGTGCAATTTTTAGGTAAGTTACCTCTATCTTGTAATGGATTTAGATATTCCTATCCATTTTTTTCTATTGGTTTTTGCTCAGTGTTATTTACATAAAGGGGGAAGGTTGGCTGGCCAAAAAACATGTTCGACCCCACTTTGATATAAATTATTTTATATATTAGCTGTTCAAAGTCAGCAATGCTTATAACACTACAGCATCCATTTTATAATTTTTAATCTCGGTTACTCATATTTCCTTCATTTTGTTTTTCCTACGTCTATTTTTTTTCGAATTGATTTTGGATGTTATCTCTTGTTTGTAGATAATCAGCCTATATATATATATATATATATTTAGATTCAAAATTCTAATAGCTAAGGAAAAAAAAAACCTTTTCCAAATGATCATAGCTATGAAACATAACTCCTATCAAAATTATCATAAAAGAAATTTTAAAACCTTTAAAAATTTAAAAGGTGCTAAAAAAATGGTGAATAAATAACTACCGTAAAATCCACGATAACCCCACTTTTGCCAAAATTAAGATAAAATTTAAAGGGGTGGCTTTAGCGGAAAAAAAAACGATATTTTAAAAATTTTTAAAAAAAGGGATGAGGATAAAAAAATTAGACTTCTACACACATCGAAATACTGTTTATTTAAAAGACATGACATGCCTTATGAACTAAAAGAGTTGTAGTTTTAGAAGTATACTATTTTTTCAAAAGTCTAGGATAATACTTTGAATTAATTACTTCAAAACATCAGAACATTATATAGTAATATTTTAGATTTCTTCGTAAAAAAGGCGCTCGCGTTGTAAGGAGAATATACGTAAAAATTTTAAAAAATGCAGCTTAAAAGTATAGTTGCGCGTTGTACGCCAGATTTTACGGTGAATATATTCAAAAGTAGTAAAAATTGATTAAAATACTTAAAGAGGTCTGGCACACACACACATCCATAGCAGCTCATGAATTCGTAAGTTTATGTACAGTTTTCTCTGAAACTATTTACTTCTCGTGGATAAGATTTTTACAGTAGGTTAAGTGTACTCTCAACAAAGAGTTTTGCCTTTTTATTAAAAATTAAAGTAATTATGAATTTTTTAAAAAATGTTTAATTCCCCAAAAAATTTAGTTCAAAAAAGGGCCCTTTTCAAAAAAAGATTGTGATATATCTATTAAAATGTGTAAACATCTTAAAAAAACCACTGAAAATTTGGGGGGTAATATAAAATAGTTTTTTAAAAAAGGGCTAAAAAAAAACATTTCATTTTGGAAAGCGGCTTTAAAGTAAAATTTGTAATTTTTGAGCATTTTTTTTTTAGTACTTTCTAAAAGCATTTGTAGCATTTTCTTTGCCCTCTGCTCCTACAAAAGGCTCTTCTAATTTTCTTTTTTTCATTATTATTAGCAATTTTGCCTGATTTGGGGATTTCAATATGCTTTCGTTGGACTACAGGAATCTTACCTGCACCTAAGTTTTGAAGCATGACACACAGTTATAATTTGGTTCAATATCACAATAATTTAAGATCATTAATTTTGATACATGACTCCTATTGAACTGTGCAATAGCCTTATTTATGCCTAATTTTTTTGAGGTTTTAGCTCCACAAATGTAGATCTTGGAATCACTGACCATATGGTATTATTCACACCATACCGTGCACTCATACGCTTTCGGATAAACCCCCATTTTAATTTTTTCCCTTTGAAAATCATCCAATCTGAAAATTATGCAAGGGCACAGGCTCCAGCAGAGCTCATTTGATGCGCTCAGGGGTACCCATTTAAAAAAAAATAAAAAATCTAATTATCATATTTCCTCTTATTCTATATCATTTTAAACAGAACTAAATTTTAAAAATATAAAAAAGGAAAATCGATATTTTTTTTAATAATTCATATATATGTGCCGGACTCCCTTAACATTACAATGAGAAAATCTAAATGAGTACCGATACTTTCAGTTATAGTAACTTATATACACATGTGAGAAAAGGTGCCAGAAACACATTTTCATAAATAAGAATATCATTAAGGAAGTCGTCATTTTATTATTTTTATGCAACAAAACAACATTAAGTGCTGTTGTTGATAATGATGTAACAAAATACATTAGAGCTTTTTCAAAACTAAACATGGACATTTTTAAAATGGTGAAAAATCCCTTTAAAGCAATCACGAAGATGTGAACTTTTAAAAGAAGATTTTACTAAGTATCTGATGGAGAGGTTGAAAAAGAATCCAATGAACTGGCTAGAAGAGTATTAGACTGAAAAGAAGCTAGTACCGAGGAATTAAATAAAGTCTACAAGAATTTCAATGCTCATAAATCATTCCCTTTACTCCATTAAGTCAAAATGTCAGGTATCATTAACGAGGGTGAATTATATTATGCTGATTGGAATGAAAGTGCCCAAATACAATCAGTTTGTTACTTAAGGTAGTTACTGCCAAGTATCTTTCTGATGCTAGATGATTTAACTTCTCCAGCGAATTCATGTCTAGCTTTCCTCATTATGCATTACGCTTCAATTAATCTTAAGACTAAAGAAAGCGAAGCGGACACGAGCGATGGCAAAAAAATATGAAATTTCGATTATTAGCAAGAAATGGAGTTTTATGCAGTTAGGAGTATTTTTCCTATCATTTATTTTCTGGTAGGAATATTAGTTTGGAAGGCAATTAGTGATGATTATAAATTATCTATGTCATTAAGGCATTAAATCCATCAATTATATTTGTTATATTTTTTGTTCGTGTAGGTAAAAATGAATTAAATTTTTATTGATTTATTATTCCCAAAAGGATTTGATCATCTAAATATATCTTTTGAAATAGGAGTTTCAGTGTTTGTTAAAAGGATCATTGGTCAAATTATTTTCATGTAGTAATGTATACAAGTAACTGTACATTTAAATTTGAAGAGTATCTGATAGATAGATCAAGTGATTTGTGAGTGGTATAATGAAATTTTTTCAATTAATTTTAACTGACTGATTTAATTTTATTTTCAAAAAATGTTTAAAAATGTAAGTCAGTGTTAAGAAATATATTTTAAAAATATATACAATTGTTTAATAAAAATGTTTTATATGTTATATGTATATTCTCTTTCTTAACACAATTCTAAAATTTGATTCCTTCCAATTATTTTCATGCCAAATATAAAAATTTCTGTTAATAAACATTATCATAATTATAAAAAAAAAAATGTTTAATTTATCATTATTTTTGAATTTTTTTTCTCGAATTCGTATGCCACGAAAAAAAGGCGTATTTCAGTTTTAAAGATGTAAATGATCTATTATAATTAAAATATATAGAACTACATATACTCACTGAATTGATAAAACAGCTATTAATAATAATCAAATCAAAAGGTGCAACTGCCAACGTATCGGCCCTATCATTGATACCGGGCCCAAGTTTCATTATCCCCCAAGATGTTTTATCAAAAATTCGTGAAGTATTAAGGGGCCCAAAAAAGGTTCTTTTGATATAGAACTTCCTCAGAACTAACTACATCAATGATAAAAACTAATAAGAAATTAATCTTGCTGATTTATAAATATATATATATATATATATATATATTGTTTATGAAAGAAACTACATTAATTGTGCAGTTTATTTTAGCTATAAAATAACAAAAACGCAACAAAGCTAAATAAACCTTACTTTTAAGACTCGGTACAGAAAATCTTAATATATTTCAACTTCTCCAACTTATTACCGCCTACTTTATGGCTGCCAACACTACAATTAGTTTCACACTTTATCAAAGTCGTAATTTTTTAACAAGGCAAATTAACAATAGAAATTCAAACAATGGGACTTTTAAAATAGCAACAAACAAGCCGGCATCTCGGAAGAAAGACACATGTATCTCCCCGGTAAGAAGTCTAAAATAAGTTTGAACACTTGATTCGTACTTTCTCGTATCTTAAGAGGTGCTGAAATGATTTATTGCTTATTAGCACTGAAGAGCAGCAATTTTGTGGAAGTGAGCTCACTTCACTTCGAAGAAAAGCCAAAGAAACATTTCTAGACGTCATCCTTCACTTTCCGCTCTGTGAACTGGAATCGAAATATCAGCATGCACCACCCATGTCACAAAACTAATTTAAAACGCAGCAAATCTCGCGGAGGCCGTGAGTACACGTAGCTCTGTCGACGACAACCGCCACGCCAATTAATCTTCTGGGGTAATAAAGCGAGAGTACTGTTAATAACGTCTCATTCTATATTTAGAAAAGAATTCTCCCCCCACCCCATTGAGAGAAACTCTAAAATCTTTCCTCACCCCTCCCCTTCCTTCGTCGTGGTCTCTTGAAATGGTGCTTGAAGATGAACTGCCTCCACGGTGGAAAAGTTGCTTAATTTGCGGGAATTAAGCAAGAGCTTAAATCATCAGATGTATTGTCAAGAGTGATGGAGGAATGAGGAGTTTCTTGGGTATTTGCTTAGACAACGACGAAGTCCTTGAATCGCACTGCCGTGAAGCCTTAGCCCCAGAGAAAAGTTCTTTAAATGGGTTAGACACAACAAAAATAGAAACGGGAGGAATTCAATTTTTCTTTTATTACATGGGAGTTTTGAGGCTGTTATTAGTAAAAATAGCGGTGGAATATGATTTATTATTCTTGTTTAGTCTCTGTCTCTGGATTGGATGAAGCAGTGAAATTGAAGGAAAGTCTTTACCATTCAAGCGTCAGAACTTTTAAGTATATAAATTGCAATGATACACTGCTGTTTTGATACGAAAAACAATTATGTTGTTTGGTTGAATGTTATAATTTTTTTTTCGAGCAATTTTAAATTTTGTTATAGAGAACTTATTAGTTCTTTTAGTTTAAGTTTTAAATATTTATTTTAAAAATATATGGTTTTTTTATTGATTTAAATGCTAGTTTTGTATATTTTTTGTATGAAAAATCAAAGAGGTTTAACATTGATTGAAACTTTTGAACTTATAAATTGGGATATGATATTGTTGTTTTGATAAATAAAAAAATAAAAACAAATTAAAAAAACTTTGTTTGGCAGAATGTTATATTTTTTTCGAACAATTTTGAAGTGTGTTAAGGGTAAACTATTAATTTGGATTTTTAATATTAAGACATGGTTCATTTTATTGATTTAAGTGTTATATATATATATATATATATATATATATATTACGTATTGTATAATACGTTCCCTATTAATTGTATATATTATTTCCTATTTTTGTTTTGCTTCCAATCTTTTCTTCTTGTGGGTAAAGAAAAAATTTTATTAACCAAAACAAAAGTAGAAGAAAGAAGGAAAACATATCATAATTGTGAAATAAAAACATGTTTCTTATATATGTAAGAATGAATTATTTGTGGATATATTATATATATTTGTCAGGAAAATATCGTTTGTTACAGAGCTAAATATACTGTTAATTTGAGTGAAACGCTGTTAAGAGAGCCAAATGTTTCCAAGGAAATAAATTACGACATTAATAAGAGCGAAGTACAATTTGTCATATGTACAATAATTTTTTTCTCATATCAAAAATAGTATGTGCATTTGAGTAGAAGCTATCTATTATTCAACCAAATTTAGATGTATTTAAAAAAATGGCATATTTGTATTAATTTGAAAAATACATTATTATTCTTTTTAGACTTGGCTTCCTTTTTAATCTATGAAAATGATATCGTGGTTAACATATTTTATATTTTTTCTTCTCTTAATTTATTTGTACGCTTACAGTGCAGAGTTTCCCTGTTATGGTTCATTTCGCACTAATGTGATCTAAGGGAGTACAAATAAAATAAAAAAGTTCACTCGGCCATCGAATTATACTAATTTTAATAAATGTTTTCACATCCATCAACACTCTGTGTAAAACAATGGAAGTTAATATAAAGTTCAACTTAGTCTATAGATTCCCTGATGATATTGTAGGGCATATATGTCAGAGATGTCTCAATATTATAGTTGCTCATTCAAAACGTTAAGATTCATCATTCGCATTTAGGCAGTGAGAATGAATACTGAGCTATAATTGCATTGAATGATTTTTTGGGTACTAACTTCATTGAGTATTTCATAATGTTGTAAGAATCTATAACTTTTTGAAATAATTGATATGAAAATTCCAGTATTAAACTTGTCTACTGAAAAACATTCTCAGAAGTCTCACCTCTTAATTTGAAACGTCCAGAATTTCTAAAGCTGAAGTCAATTTATTTATTTTTTTTGCCCCTATAATCCCTCCCATTGGTATTGATTTCACGAAAGAGTTTTTTGACGGATTTCTATTCAACAAAAGAAACGGGCTAGCCGAATTTTAAGTCTGTAAGTTTGATAATTCGAAAACGGGATTTTTTAAAGTTAATGATGTCGGTTTACCCGGAGAAGGAGTGCATTTGATACTAACGTTAGTGTTTGCTCGGGTGGCTGAGTCACTCCAATCCTTTTTTTTAACAGTTATTTTTATTGTATACCATAAAAATCGTAATTCTAGTAAAAAAATTTAATTAAGAGAAATTATATTTACCTACTTTTAAGAACTTTTCAATTTCCTTGATAATTTGAGAAAAGTCCAATCAAACTGAACTAAAAGGTTTAACATGTGTGGGACTTTAATAAAAGACACAAAACCCAGACAGTTTACACTAACATTACAGGAAAAATATCTGGCAGCCAAAACTGTTATATTTCATTCTAGTTATTGTCCTTTGATGATCGACAAATAGCAAATTGAACTTTTTTTTGCTTGTGTCTTTTTGACAGGGCGCAATGTGTCTTGTGGTACACTTGTGGCTTCATATCTTTCTTTATGGAGTTTCTTAAGTAGCATTTGAAAACTTTCCTTTCAACTCAAATGTTTCACGTCCATCCCTGTTCTCAAATTTACTTACACTATCATGACTAATATCCATTATTTCATAAGGTTCTTCCAGGATTAATCATTTTCAACTTCATCCAATTTTGATTGCATAGATGCCCATTTATTTCTTTGCACATTCTTTTATTTAATTTTTTAACCCTAATGAGTCGTGCAACACAGCAATCAAAACCACTAAGTCGTTCACAGAAGGAAAATGTGGCTTGCTCATTGAATATATTTTGCAGCAAAAGTGGAAGCGCGGGAACTCAGTCACGCCAAGTACTCTTAAATTATAAAAAAACGTTGTCACTACCAAAACCGAGGGAAATATGTGTCAAATATATTTTAGTTCCCATGAAGACTGTTGTATGGGAGGATACCGACAAGGTCATTGGTAACAAATATACAGTTTTCCCAAAATTAAAGACTTCGTGAGCCTGGAGTGACTATGTGCCCTGTGCAACCACTCCCGGCTAAACCCTTCTTGGGAATAGATTCCTACAAAATCCGTTTGTGGAGAAAGTCTCTACTCAACCAAAGAAACGTACATAAAATTTCAAGTTTTTTGATCAACTAGTTCCGGAGATCTCGAGATGAGTGATCAATTCGCTTTTCTTGTTCTCTAACTTTTAATTCTGCTAAATGCTTGGTGGTCAGACACTTTACCAATACTCATATATGTGAAGAGGGCGCCACTGCATGCGCCCTAACACGTATTTCAGCTCACTTCACAGAAAGGCAAGCGGCTATCACCACAGAGAGACTAGGTGAGAAAAAGAACAACGAGCCGTCTGAAAAAGGAACTTAAGCAACAACCTGCTCTTAAATGTTTTAGTATAATATTTGTATAGTCCCCTTTTTACTTGTTACTGTTAAAATAAACAGTTCTTTCTATTAGCGTTTAATCATTACTAGCTATCAATATAACACACACACACACACATATATATATATCACGAATCAACGTATTGTGCAACAATGTCTCAAAAACTCCCCTTCTAATAGTTACTATATTTGACTTTTTCCGTTTTCCTGGAAATAGTGAATTTTATTTCGGTATTTATTCTATGTAATATTATATTTGTCTCAGACATTACTTCTGATTTTATTTTAAAATTTTTACATCGATTATGTTCAACAGCTTCTAAATATATTTATTCTCTTTTTAAAAAAGTAGAAAGATGACAGATTTTTTTTGTTGTGTGAAATTTTTCAGAGCCTGAGGTTTTAAAAGCACACTTTTATTTGCTTCAGTTTAAAATATATTTTCCACTTTTTTTTTTTTTTCTTTTGTGAAAGAATTGCATTTTTGAGATTTTAAGATAACTATTTTGAATACAGGTTTAAATTCACAATTTATTGTTTTGTTACAATCGTAATTGAGAACAAATAAGAAAAGTATGTTTTCAGTTAACTAAAATAAATATTGGTACGTTCCGACATATTTTAATGACTATTAGACATTTTTAATGTTATGCCTGAAGCCTTCAAAATACTTTATTTCGTAATTTTTGATGAAAGTTTTCATTGATTTATGAAATTAATTATCAATGAATACAAGATTACTTTTAAAAGATTTTTTTCTTTCAAATGGCGCTGCATATTGGTAAATGCCATTGCAAACAAAATGCATTCCCTGGGAGATGGTAGTCACTATTTAGTGTGGCACCATATGGAGAATATTAATTCCCACAGTGTAATTATGATGCTCAGACGACGGAAAATTGCACTAGGAATTTAATTTTGCCAAGATAACCCAAGCTAAACAGGCACGCTTGAGATCTTTGGTATGTCACATAATCATTCGACATGGACGCTGTCGATTTTTTGCATTATAAAGATTCACCGGTTGGGCCTGGGGTCGAACCCGCAAACTTGGACGTACAGAGCCAGCACCTACCTATGTCCTTCAGCGGCCCTTTTAAAAAAAAACAAATTTCTGCAGAATTTGATTTAGAAAATGAATTCTGTAGAAATCTAGGCTGAAAATAGGAATATTTTGATTATTAATATTTTGCATTTAAATATCTCCTTCTCTACTTTAGATATACATACTTTTAGAATTTTTTTCATACTGCAGCTTAAATTCTCTTAATTCATCAAACCTTCTTTTAATTCTTCAAAAATAATAAAATGTATCTCTCTCTCATAGTGTTTCTTTTTTTTTTTCTTTATCATATTACATTAAAGGTGCCAAGGCATTTCTTGGCAAAAATCTGAAAAATTAAGTTTCTCATTTACGTGAAATCTTGCCATTTTCCAAATTTATCTCGGTTATCATAATCAATCTTTCTTCATTTTCTTTTCCAGTTAATGAATTATGCCAGTAATTCTTGGTCTAATTAGGTCGAACTGAAATATCTTGTAACTTAAGCATAATGAGAAAAGTTACTTAAATATGCTCAAATGATAAACGTTAATTACTGTTATTATCAGTGACAAATGCTATTTATAAAGTATATTAAAAATTGTGGGAGCTGTAGAAGTTGAGTGGAGGAGCTGCAGTATAAAATTAATTGTGTGGGATGTTCCAAAACTTTGCTAAAACTACTTTTGGGGATCAAATTTAAATCTCAAGAAAGCTCCTATATTCAACCCCTATACATATAGTTTTACTATGCTTACCAAAACACACATTTATTTGCGAATTTTTAACCGTTTTTACAGTTGTTATTGTAAATTTTTTTCTCGTCATCGTATTTATTAATAATGATTGGATGAAATATTTGATTGTGGCATTTTACTGACATCTTAGTTAATACCAAACTCTCTGAGATTCTATTAATTATGGATTATGTACTTTAAGTTCACAACACACATAATTAAATTGCAATAAAATAACTGTCGAAATAAATGCATTTGAGTGTAGTATATAACGTTTCAGTTGACAGCTAACTGATACAAAATGATTATTTTACTTTGCTACTTTAGTTCGTTGTAGATGCATTGTGTGGTAAAACAAACTCTTAGCCATCGAGGAACTGGACATGTCAAGCTCACGTTCACAGGAAGTTATCAAAATAAATTATAAGGATTATTGCTCATTATAAATCCCAAATGTTCATGCGCAATAATTAGGACAAAATATATCACCGCAGTTAATTTTCGTCATTCTAATATGACCTTGAATTATTAGCCAAAAGCTCTTCGTGTCACTCAGGAACATGTAACTCAAACCAACTTCGTAATAACGTCAAAACTTGTCAAAACAGATCTGAGTATATTCGGCTAAAAGTAGTTGTGCAGCGTAGTGTGAGATATCATAGTTCTCGAACAAAACGAAAGCATGGTGACGGACTTCGTAATTTTAAGCCATGATCAAGTGTCAAGAATATGATACTGACTTTACCACTCACATCCATTTTTAAACACTTTAATATACAGCTCCTATAATTCCGAACTTCATATTTTTAATTGCATTAGTATCTTCCCTCTGATATGAATTGAATGTCATTGGATATTAAGTTCATAATTAAACAATGGCTCTCGTGGATCCTTATAAAGGCAATATATTCCATAGTACTAGTCATTTTACGAAATTAAATGTACACACTTATGTATTTTTCATTTCCAGATTACTAAACTCAGTCAGAATTTTATTTATTTAATTCAAAGAAGAGAATGGGAAACAGCACACACAAATTATAAGCCTTTAAGACCAGGGATGACACAAATCTTCTTGTAAAAGCTCGCGTCTTTTCTACACAATTTTACTGTTGCTAAAAACGAAGTCTGCCCAATGCAATAAATCAATATATGTATTTTTTATTTCCGTCCCATTGTGTAAAAAATCAATTTGTCGATTCCATCAAAACTATAGCCCCGCATTTCAAACTCCTAAATCACTTTATCTACGCCAGACAATTATTCTTCGAAATAAAATAAATACTCATTATTCAAAAAGGCCGGTAGAGTAAAGTCTTTCAACTTAAATACCTCATTACTTGGTAAACTCAGGAAAACACATAATTCCTTTTTCCTGGTTCGGAAAAACATAAAGCGCCATCGATCAGATGCTTATTTAGGAAACTAAGGGAGGGTCGAGGAAAAAGATTATCGGGTATATTTTACGATTTAAAGTAAATGGAGACTTTTTTCCCTATCTTTCCCTTTAGCAACTACTTACGTTTTAATCTTGTGATTAATGGGAAATGCGGTTTACGATAAACCGCAAGTTTTTAGACTGGGTTACCGCAAGGTGTTTCATGGAGGAAATAAGTGATGCGAGAATCAAAGACTGGGATTTATGACTTCTTAGGGGTGGTAAAAAAAGTCTTGGGACTAAATTTATAGGGGCCTTAAATGAAAGACTGTATTAAAAACTGCGTGCTTTTCTCAAGAGTACTTTTTTGAATATAAGCAGGGTTAATTTGATTAAAAGATGCGTAATTTAGTTCACATCTTAAATAATAATGTTTATTTCGACACATAATTATCTATTTTTATTAAAAAGGAACATTAACTTCGTTTTGTACAGCGCTCTTTGTAAACTTGGGTAATTTTGAAATGCATTAAATTAGTCAGTAAATCAATTCCTTGGGATATAATGAAAGGTTTTCATTGTGTAAGTTAAGTGCTGCTTTTTATTTAAAAATTAGTTACAATTATTCAACAATAAAGTATTGAACATTAATTTTTCCATTCTTTATTTTTTTATTTGTACCTATTTAGACTGTTGTAGTTGCTGCACGTTTAGACAACGGCAGGAACTACAAGTATTTGTCTAAAATGAAAATGTTATACTTTTTTTGAAATGCGCACTTAATTCGTTCTAAAATGAAAAAAATATGTTCTACTCCTAAGTAAGCAATAAATAAACATTTTTCTGTCTGCATGTCTACAGTGTCCCATTAAGGTATCCGACTACGTTCGGAACCGTGATTTTAAAAAAGCGCATAAATGCATAATTTTCATGATATTTTGCGTCACTTAGATTAGACTACATGTATAAATTTGTTTTAAGGACATTTCGACAAAAAAATTATTTAAATACAATATTTTGGCAAAAATTAGCTTAGAATAATCTTTTTTTCAAAATGATCTCCTTTTGTTAAAAAAATGCTTCTATTATAATAATATTTTGCCTGTATATAGCTCAGACTTCTTTACAGAGGCTCAACTATGATTTTTGAAACATTCACATTATTTTGAGAGTTACCGCCAATTGAAATAATTATCGCAGTTTTTTTCTTAAAATTGCTCCCTTTTGTTGTCGTAAAATATGGATAAAGCCACTTCTAAGTTATATATTTCAAAAATTCTAGTTGAGCCTCTGTAGAGAGTTCTGAGCTATAGACAGGCAAAATATTATTATAATAGAAGCAGTTTTCACAGAAGGAGAACATTTTGAAAAAAATATTCTAAGTTAATTTTTTGCCAAAATATTGTATTTCAATAATTTT
Source organism: Trichonephila inaurata madagascariensis (assembly GCA_019973955.1). Taxonomy (NCBI): domain Eukaryota; kingdom Metazoa; phylum Arthropoda; class Arachnida; order Araneae; family Nephilidae; genus Trichonephila; species Trichonephila inaurata. Next base: position 60,369 of record BMAV01028212.1, read on the forward strand.
TTTTGTCAAAATGCCCTTGAAACAATTGTATATATTTATTCTAATCTAAGTGACACTAAATGTTATGAAAATTATGCATTTATGCGCTTTTGCAAAATCACGGTTCCGAACGTAGTCGGATACCTTAAATATATTTGGGTATAGGACTGGGATAACAGGAACATTTTTGTCAAAATATGCCATAATTCGATTGTCCAATACAACCATGTCCCATGTCACAATCGCCTGACATCAATTGGTGAGGCAAAGAAAGGTAGTAATCGAGAATTTCATGATGTGATAGTTATATGATGAAATAATTTTTCCAGCCAAATCCCATTATTCTTAACCTCTCTGACGTGTGATCATTTGGGAACAGAGGAACTCGCACTCTGTGGAAAGCTAACTTGTTGTTTTTAAGGACCACTGTATCAAGGTCTATATGTCAGTTTGAATACAAACTTTTTAAATGTGCTCTTGTCAAACAAGTAAAAATTAGTGAGAATCGAAGTTGACCTACCGGGATAGAGACACAAGTATCGAAGAGAATTGTTGCCGGAAAGGCAAGATTTCACTATCCCACTATCCCAAATAGCCTCTTGAAAGAACTCCGATCTCCAGAACTCCATATCAATTTAAATATTTGAGTGGGAGTTGTATACTGCGACTATATATATATTCATGGAAGAATGATTTTTCCAAAGTCATTAGTGTCGCTGTGGAATGAAGTAAAGCGATGACAGTGGTGATGAAACCAGCCACAACCTCAATATGAATAGTTCATATGTTTTGATGAATCATCATGCATCATATTTAAGATCATCGGACATGTGTTCGTTTTGCAAACCCCGCCAAAGGCATTCCATGCTGATTGACTGATTTTTACCCTGAGGCATGGAGATGAAACATGGGGTCCGTGATGTGGCGGCGTGTGATATCTCTATGTATCTTGGTATCACTCGTAGCCTCGTAGGGAAGATTGCAGCAAAGCATTTGAAATGGTATCCTCACACATTGTTCCACCCCATTACAATTATTACTTTGTCACTTACCTACGGATGTATGACTCCAGTTTCCTTATTTACAATAAAACAGAAACCGAAAATATAAATACTCCAATAAATAAGGAATAAATTTATATTTAAAAATATTTTTCAAAGGTATGTGAACTAACTGGAATTATATTATGTATATGCATTTAACACAGTATACAAACAATTTTCTAAGTTTTACACAAATGAATGCAAAGCCATATTTAAGCTAATTAAAATTGTTTCAATAAGTAATTCATATACTAATGCCACAAAAAGCGAATATTTTTAAAATAATGAAACAAAGATTGGAATACGACAGTTTCACGTTTAATTAAATTACAAATCAAACTAAAATAATTCTAATAGTAAGGTAGTGATCCAATTAGTTATAGTTAGTTTTTACTAGCTTACATATAAATTTTAAACCGTTACTTTGAAGATGATCTTATATTTGTTAGATTGACAGTATAAAATCAGTGGTGATGAAATTTAGATTTCTTGCGATATATGTTCGTAACCATAAATTTATTATTCAACGTTTTGATAGTTATAAGATATTATATGAACAATAGAAGGTTAATAAACAACTAAATCGAAATTAAATACTTCAAAATTTCTATTTTTGTTCTTCCCATTAAAACAATAAAACATGCATTAGACTTAAAATACAAAAAGTTCATATTTTAGTTAAAACTTAGTGATGTCTTTAAAATTATCCATGGAGTACCATACACACTTAAATTAAGGAAACATTTTTGAAAGGAAAGGTTCTGCCATAGTCAGTAGGATCTGATAATGTATTGAAGTCACACCATTAGGTTTACATAAAGCCAGTTAAACAATGAAAGATCCCATAGTCTATTCGTCAAAATTCAAGATTCAGGTTTGCCGTGGCCTTAATTCGATTGGTAGGTTTGGGTTCATGCCAAAAAAAGAATTCTTGCTCAAGTCAACAATTTTTATCTCCCCTACAGCGTATTTTCTCCCCAACTTAAGCCACAGGAATCTTTAAAATGATAAAAAGCATCAAATTGTAGAAGAAAACTAACTAAATATATTTCGTCATTCTTTGACTGTAGTTGTGGTGTTGAGGTCAGCTATATAATATAAGATATTGTTTTAATACTTTTTTGTATTATCTTTCCGATTAAATTGATTCTTTTTATTATCTTATTTTTTATGACTTTAATATAACAAGTTTTGAGTGTGTTTTATTGTTCTCAAAAACCTTGATATGTTTAAATACTTTTCAAAATCATATCTTTTTCTGTACAACGCGTGAAATCCGGCATTCTATAGAATGCCTAAAACCAGCTGGCAATGTATGAAATGAGTCTTATTTCACACATTGCCTAGGCTCTATAGAATGCCTAATGAGAAACCGGCAAAGTATGAAATACATTTCTGATTCGTTTCGAATAATGTGTGACAAAACACTAGACTCTTATTGCGTGCCTCAGTCTCAGAATTTGTCAGTTGCGCATACTGGTTTGTTCGGGAGTGTTAGAGTACTCAATTTATCTTAAACTTGTTCAACAAAAAATTGGTTTTTTCCTGTGCTGCATAATAATGGAGAAGCAAGCTGTAGTGTTGGAGAAGGAGTCATGTTGGTCTATATTAGGGGTTGGCAACCTATGGCACACGGTACAATTATGAGTGGCACTCTGCACTACTCAACAAATTTGTCAATTTTTGAATGGATGGAACTTCATAAATTTGTGATCGACCTTTATTTGACAAACATCACAGAATTATGGATAATTGAGGAATTATGAAAACATTCTCTAAAGGTAAATTTACAGGTATTTTGTAAATTGTTGAATGCCATAGCTGGAGATATTTAATTGTTTGTATAGAGAAAAATGATTTCCGCTTTTAGTTCCACATATCTAAGTAAAATATCTTTCCTCATATGAAAAATATTTCGAGTCCGTAAAGAAATTGTTTAACAACTGTAAACAATTGTCTAATAACAATGCTCAGAGAATCATGTCAAAGTGAAAGTCACAAATTACACTACATTTCTTTGCGAGAAGAAAATAGAGCGAAGCAGCACAAAGTTCATATTAAAAATTTTATATATTTATCTTTTTATTTAACTTTAATGAAGCGAAATACTTATATTTTACGTTGTCTATTCCTTATTTTAATAAATATGTTTATAAAAACGTATTATATGTACAATTTCGAATTTTTTATTTTTTTAAATTTTTGTTGAAGAAATAGTTACATATTTTATGCTGTTTATTTTAGTTGAGAAATATTTTTAATTGATACAAAATTAATGTGTGATAATTCTGTAAATATATCTCTATATAATTGAAATCTATTCTCTAACTCTGGATACATTATCGAGGGAATAGAATTGTTTTAGAAATATCCTATTGTGTGGCACGCTGAATCATAATTGGCAGATTGGTTTTTGACACGCTACAGCTAAAATGTTGCTGACCCCTGGTCTATAGGCATGAAACAACTATTCGACGACGAGCTGCCCAAAATTCGATTTAAAGCTGCAAAAGAATTATTTTTTAACTTAAAATATTTACTAGAAGTTAATTACTGATGTACAAAAAGTACAGAATTACTACTAAAAAGGAACCCAGAGCCTATTGGTTGCTGAATAGCTGTGATGTGATGTTTGGTGAAAATAAAAAGTAAATTCATATAACCTGTTAAAAAAAGACGTCAGGACTACTACACAGAATGGTTCCCAACCACCGGTCCATAGATCAAATAGTATCGGGCCACTCAAGGAGTATTTAATTATTTCCATTTTATTTACTGGGGTGTATTTCTCTAGTGTTTATTTGACTTTCCATAGAAATCTCTTTATATTTTAAGTAAAGTCACTTTATATTCATTTTTTAGAATAACTGAATTTTATTCTGAAAGCATGTTTGTGTGAATACAATTAAATTATCAAATCAAAACAATTTAAAATATAAACAACACCCCCATCCTCAGCGGCTGCGGTAAAATTATCAAACGTTGACCGGTCCACGGGGATAAAAAGGTTGCGGAGCACTTCTATACAGTATTACGTCACGAATTCTGTGAGTTATTTTACGTACTTCATGAAGCTCATTTCACTATCGGACACGGAGGACGTGATAGAATTCTGAAAGAACTTACAACAAAATACAAAAACGTTACATGCTATGACATTGAACTGTAAATCCGCCTTTGTGAACCTTGTCAGAAAAAACAGAAAAATTATTTTAAAAAAAGGCATTGTCTTAAAAATTGGGGACTTTTTTTTTGAATACCAATATATTGACAGTTGTAACGAGTGGGAAAGGATGGTTTCCATCGACTTAGAACTTCCGTAGAAATTTTAAAACAAGTATAAGCTAAATTACAATTTACTTTGTGCCCTAAGAACTTGTTTAGAATTAAAGATATTCCTGACCATGAAATTCTCTTCTGTCAGTTGCAATTGCTCATTCCAATAGATGCGGTGAAGGATTCGTCAAATGTATATGTAAAACAAAGTACCAAAATAAGAATGATTTCTGAGTGAAAAATGTAATTCAAAGTGCCATTCAATGTTGCAATAAGTAGGTTAATTTTAAGTTCTTAATTTTATTTGAAAACTTTGTTTTTCTTAATAAAAGAAAGACATATAAATTTGTTTGGTACAACTTTCTTTTTCCTTTACATATTTTGAATAGTTTTTAATGGTACTCTCATTATTTTGTCAGAATAACATTTGCATTTCTTATAAATATACATCATTGATATAATAGCCTTATCATGACCTTATTTCATACTTTGCATAAGCAGCTTTGGTCATTCTATAGAATGCCTAGGCAAAGTATGAAATAAATCTTATTTCATACTTTGCCTAAAACGTCCGGCATTCTATACAATGCCTAGGCGTTCTATAAAATGCCGACATTTCATACTTTGCCGGTAACATATATATATATATAATTTTTGTACCTTACATCTCTTAAAACTTACACAAAGTATTGCATATCTAGTTAAGAAAATTAATATTGCTCCCTAAAATCGAATTTCTCTCAATCGTTAAGGTTATATCTTCTACAAAATTGTAATTTATTTCTAAAATATATTTAATACACTGCTTTCCAAAAGACCTTTCATTATATTGGAATAAACTTTCGGAATTTTTTTTCTTTTACTGATCACATGCCTTGTGCTTTTTTTGGTATTCATAATATATTCAAGAAGCATTTTGTTGTATGTGTGTGATGTAATTCATTAAATGCATTAACACTCTGAAATCCGAGATTTAGTTTCAAGCTTTGCATTGCTACAAAGTAGATTGTACTTAATTGAAATGAATTCAAAATGTGTTCAATATATTGATACACCGATAGAGTTTCCAAAAGATTTTAAAAATTGCCTTTTTAATCATGACGTTCAAAACATCAAGTTTATTGTTGTCCACATATAAAAAGGTATATAATATTGCATTAGTGGATTTAAAATTGAAAATATATTTTATCACCAAAAGGAAAAGCAATGGCATATCACTTGCATTTTCATGTTCTATTTAAAGAGATAGCTTGATTTTAGTCTTTAGATATATTTATTAAGCTTGATATAAACAGATAAAATAATAATGAAATTGAAAGATAAATACTACTTATACATTTAGCTGCGTATATATTAAATAGATATAAGTAAAAGATTACTAAGAATAGATTCAGATAAAAGAATTCACACACTTGTATTTTAGAATCAATCCTAAGATTATTTATTAATCATAAATTTAACACAAAGGTATACACTGTATTTATGAAAAGTTATATATATATATATATATATATATATATTATCTTCTATTCATTGTATCCATTTCGTTTCAATATTTCATTGGATTTCTCTCAGTATTGTAAACAGAAAGGGAGAAGGTTGACTAATCATTAAGTTGATTAAACTCTGCCTTTTGTAAAATTATCTCCAATCAGCTGTTTCAAAATGCTGAAACATCCATCTTTTTATGGCAGTGCTTCTCAAACTTTCAATACTCGCGACCCAATATTCAATCATCATATTCATCGTGCCCCCCTCCATACAATAAAATTGTAGTGAGTTCAATAATATTATAATTTTACACTACAGCTACAGTACGACTTTAACCTCTTATGGGCCACCGACGTATATAAACGTCTCGCTCAGTAAAGCATTAATCTTCTGCTAATAAAATACACTTCTCCGAAGTACGATATTTTTTGTATTCTACCCTTAAAATGTATTCCTCTTTTGTTTTATGTCCGAAAGGTATTTTGTTTGCTTACTTTCAGTAAATTTAACTTTTTGAATTATTTTTATTATTCTTTTTATCCCTCCCCCAGAACAAAACAAAATTCACGCATTACGCACCCACAGTTTGAGAAACGCTGTTTTATGGTCTTAATTGTTTAATTCCAATCCATGGTATTCACGTTATTTCGTTTTCTCAAGTAGGGTTTATTAAAAAGTATATGTATATACATATATGTTTGCATGTAAAATGTATTTTAATACTATTCAATACAACCAACAAATCACTGAACAGTTCCATCAAATGAGAACTGTGTCACCCCTTTCGGATTGATGCATTTCATTTCATCTAACGTTTGGTTGATAAATTCCAGCTACATAAAAGTGAATACGTCGTGAAAGTTATAACCATTCATCAAAACTTGAATCATTAAAGTTTTAGAAAATTGTGTGAACTTTGAATAGATTTCATCAATCTTTCCCCAAAAGCGTGTAAAGATACTGGAGTTGAAACTATTGCCCATGCAAAACTTTTCAACCTCAATGCCTTTTAAGACAGATTTTAGCAAAATCGAGATTAAGCATTTTGTTTATTCGTTGCTAGTTTATTTTTCAGATTTTAAATTCTGGTAATATTTGAAGTCTATATATTTGATATTTCTAATTTAATTATTATTTACTACTACTTGTTTCACACACATTATTGCTATGAAAGAATAAACTAAATAAAAGGGAAACAATTCTGTATTAGAATTTGAAGTAGATTGGTATTTTCTCATTTTATTTATATTTTGCATGAATTAATCAACCCTGTGATAAGAATAAATAATTAAAAAATAAAAATTTTGTAACTGGTCTGAAATTGTGGAGAAAATGTAATAATTTTTAAACTCACTAATTATAGTCGTATAGTATTAAATTCGTAGAATTTAAATAATGCATTATAATATGTTTATATATATATATATATATATATCTGTGTGTGTGTGTGTGTGTGGTGTGTGTGTGGTGTGGTGTGTGTGTGTGTGTGGTGTGGTGTGTGTGTGTGTTTTTTGGTTTTTTTGTGTGTGTTTTTTTTGTTTTTTAGATGTTTTGATACAATTCATAATGTTAAAATCTTTTTCTATTAACTTTTGTCTCATTATAATTAATATTAAAAAAATTCAAATTAATTCATATGTAGGAGCTTATTATTACAGCAAAATGATTTTTTCCATTACAAAAGAATCTAACTTTCTATTTTGTTCATAGATTTAAATTATATTTTCCTAATTCAAACTAGTAATTATCTGTATATATCCCTACATGTGCATACGTATACGTTTTTCTGTAGGAGACATCTATTGGCATATAAGTTAACGCATTTTTTTTAAATTAACGCATTGTATAAAGATTTTCAAATTTAAATATGATTGCATAACTAGTTTAAAAGTATAACATTTTTTACTGTAAAAGTTAAATGCATTATTCTTTCAGCAATCATTCTTTTAATGCCAGAAAAGAGATTATTTTTACCGCAAATAGTTGGATTTCATTAAACCTGTTTTATTTTAAACTTCCTGCTCATTTTCTTTTTCTGATATTTACTCTTTTCACTTTTGTATAAAGCGTATATACAAAGAGAAAATAATGGCTTCCAGCACATTTTATGTCTTAAAAAGTTTGAGTCAAATATTTGCAAACAACTATTTAAAAAGAAAAGCCAAAAAAAAAATAAAAATTAAAACAGTAAAACTTTTTTATTTTTACAAAAATTTAACGATGTAATGTGAAGCCAATTTACTGAAAACAAAAGATTAAAAAATCCAATTTCCTACGCAAAATTACAAGTTTATATCTATCTTTGTTTTTGCATTCTTTTTTTTAAAAAATACTAACATAATAACTACAAAGATGAAGAGATAGCAAAAAGCATATTTTCCAGAACCAAATTAGCGTCCTTTTTTATTCCCCAAAAGAAACGTCATTATTTTTTTTTTCTTGCACTCTCTAAACTTCCCTTTCACAGCACAAATCCCATCTCATTTATCACTTTATGTAAAAAATATGCCTTCCTCACCCATCACATTGTCAGAAAGAGTGACAGAGAACTTTTTAGTGTGGCCCACACTCAAGCGAAGCCTTTAAATCAGGATCTTTGTTCACTCGTTTGAGATAGAGACTGGATAGTGTGTCTGTATTGAAGAGATGCTCTTCACAATCGCAACAAAAGAGATGAAGTGGGTTAGGCGTCTATTTTTGAAACATGGTAGGCACGCTTGGCTGCCCTGGGCGATGCTATCGCGTAGAATTTTTTCGGTTTGTAATGAAGTAAAAACATAGCGCGTTACATTCTATTTTTTCCTAAGGATATCGGAAGACTGTTTGTATTTTTTCACGCTCCGTTTCTTTCACCCTTTTTGGAAGATAAAAGGAAGTATAATAATTAGGATATCAGGCAGCTGTTGGTTTGCTGTTTTTCTGGAGAATTCGAACATAAATCCTTTTCTTGTTTCCTGTTTCTCAAGCAGTTTCTTGTATGAGATATCGGATGCGGAAGGAATTTGAACGATGTGGTAATGGGATTCGAAAAATTGCCAATATGATGTATTAAAAAGGCTACTTTTCAAGGAAATGTATTCCTTAGTTCGTACGATTTGATGATTATGTAAAAGGAAATATTGCTCCATATTATATGAAGGGAAAAGTGATGTCCGTACTAAAAACAGATTTGAAATTGGTTATATAGTAAAAAAATGTATAATAAATGTGCAAATATATTTTAAAAACTATTAACTTGAAATTAGAACTCTCAAAGAAAATTAGCAAGAAATAGAATCAATAAAATTTTGCATTAGCTCTACAACAGTCGCATGATTTTCTTTTAAGGTAGCGTAAGCATGGTAAAATTCAATTATTTCAGTAGTTTTATAGGCTTTTACAATATTACTTTGCTGCCAATTTTCTTACACATAATGAATTCAACTTATTAAACAGTGAGCAATAAAATGATCAAAATCATAAGTATTATAGATGACCTGATACTTAGAAATACACAACTTTGTATTTTCTGAAGTCAAAATTCTAAAGTTAAAAGCTTATAATTTTTTTTAAAAATTTAAATATGTATGAGTACTAATCAAAGAATACGGATAGATTTACCCTTTTAAAATGTATTTATAAATCTATATTTACAACTCTGAAAAGGTTTATTACAATATAAATAAGTAAATTAAAATAATGTATATTTAGATCAAATTTAAAATTACAATAAACATATTTTATGGCGTAAACTGTGCATATTATTATCAATTGCCTTTTAATTTGTAAATTGTACAGTCTCTCTTCTTGATACATATTATGTCATTTGTACTAGCTTATCGGAATAAAAAAAGAATTCTTAATTATCTATAATGTTTATAAATCATACTAAAAATAAACTGAGTAAATACCATTGCATATATTAAAATTTACTTATAAAAGAAACATATGTATTATGTATATAGTTTTAAGTTAGGAACCTTGCTTAAAAGATATTCTTGATATATTTTTTAAACAAATGGTATTTTCATGTACTACATACATTACCTGTCTATTCAAATCCAGTGAAAAATATATTTTTTTTTAAGTAAATAGTTATAAATTATTCTAGTCCTACATTAACTAATGATGAAAAGTAAAGGTAAAATTTCCATATTTTGAAATTTAAAAATTATTAACTATTCAATATCAAGAAAATATGAATAAATGGCATCGATAATCTCTTTCCACATAATATCATATGCGATGTATTATCTAACAAAGCTCTGCGGAAACATTTATACCTGCTTTCAAAGCATTACCCATGGTAATTTTGCATTTGTTCCGCATTCACTGATTTAAACCGCGCTTTGTTGTCCACCACTCCCATCCGCTGAATTGCTAATTCCATCCATGCAAAATACCGACCGCAATTAATAGCCAAAAATATTAATCATAGGTCGAAACGATCCCTCATTAAAAGGGTCACTCCGCGGGTGTAATATCCCGACAAAAGAGGAACGGTTCGAATCATGACGTGCATCTGAATTATTCAACAGCATTCTAATTGACAGGCCATGGAGTTTACCAGACTCCCCCTGCCAGACAGAACACTTCATCATCCTTCCTCTTCGCACAATCCAAATCCGCTACTGGAAGGATCTGAGAGGCAAATAAAATCGTCTTGGAGATTCTTCCGTTATATCTGCAATGCAAATCAGATGAAACTCGCCGCAGGTTTAATCAGTATCCAGCGTCTGTTAAGTTCTCAGAATAAAATCCTAGTCTTGACCTCCTTTTCGGCAGAGAATATTACCGCGGACATAGAGCTTGTCCCTGAGGGAGCTAATAAGGACGTTTCGGAGGATTGTTTATGCCTTGGCTAGTAGTTGGGGGCTCTTTGTGTAAGTAGCTTTGCCTGTTGATGATTTGTCTTAAAGACGATGGAATTGAGGTTCTGTGTTCTGGATTTGTTCCATGCGTTTAAAATGGAATAATTGAAAGGCTACTCGGATTGTTTTAGCCGCTTTATTCTCTGATCCATATAACAGGAAATTAGTAATACACGCAATATTTCCTGAAGTTCCTATGGAGAGAAATTAACTGGAGAATACATTGCATGAATTTCTACCTTATATATTGTTTGGTTATGGAAAGGCAGGAAAATTTAGAACTATTGTCGGAGATATTGGTATATTTCTGGTTTATGCGAAACAGTTTGTGATTGCAATCTGAACTATTGATCATATAATGGAAAACTTTAGGATAAATGCAATATGTTTAATTTGGATATGATATGTCATCTCGATATATAACGTAACTGTGATATTAAGTTCAATTCTCTTTGAAATCCTGTTAAAAGTTTGTGTGTTTTCATTATTATTATGTTTCTTTTTTAAAAAGTAGATAATAGAAAATTAAATTGAAAAGACTGAAGAATTAGTTTCTTTTTTTTCCCATTATGATTAATTTTTGTATAATTATTTAATCTATGTATCTATTTAGCTTGATCTGATATTAGATAACACACACTTTTTTATCCATTCTTGAATTAAAATAAATCCAGCATTTTCATAGATTTTAAAGTAAACAAGCATTATCACTTTGCATAATATACTTTATTTGCCCCAGTGACAATTCATTCAGAATTTTTTGTTCTACTCAAAAATAAAAACTTATTTTCTATGCTACAATTAAGAAATAATAATTCGGTATTTAGGTATTGTACCACCGACCAATTTCTCCAAATAAAAATAATCATCATTTTTGTTTTGAACACACACCAGACAGGTTTTTCACTAATGGCAGCAAATTGTGCATTTGGCGATGCCTTTTAATTTGAAGAAATTGGTCGGAGGTATGATATTTAGGTACCAATAATAAAAGTTGTGCTAATTTGTACTCAATCATATTTATAACCACGTAAAAAAAAGTAAAAGCTTTTGAGATAATCCCAAATTTTTTGAATCAATAAAAATGGTAGAATTACTTCTAAGGAATTTTATATAACCATATTATGAAACAAACAGTTCGTAATGTACAATTGAGAATAATACCGGACAAAATTATTAACTGATAAACGTGTTGCAATCCTTTGATACTTAACCATTAAATAATCAGGATATAATCTCCTATTTCTTTCAAGAAAAAAATAAATTTTTCATTAATAATAGTTATTAAAGAATGCCATTTACATTCTTTAAATCAAGAATATTGATTTCTCTAAGAATTCAATATCAGTTTCAGATATTAAATACCCATTAATAAATCTAGAGTAAAACAATCCAAATGAAGAAATTTATAGCTGTGACTTTATTAAATTAGCATAAAATAACTATTATAAATAGGAAAAAAGAATACAAAGGTAAGGATACACAATACTTCGTCTAGACATCATATTTTGTAACACTCAACACTTTCTAAAATGATAGGATAAAATAATTTCATGTATAATAATAATTACTATGTTGATAAAGTTGGTTGTTTAAAAAAATAATTAAGTGTAAAGTGAATTTCCCTCTAAGGAATGTTCCTGATTAGATTATCGATTCTTATTATAAAACTTCTCAGTAATGTAATATATTAATTTTACAACAAACTGTCAGTTCAATCAACTTAGTTGGCTTAATACCAGAAAATTTTCAAATGTTACATTTTTGTGTAATTACCCACAGAAATATCGTGGTGCAATTAATTATTGCAACATTTCTTTTCTTTATAGAAAATAGCAGATATATTTTCGAAATTGCTTTATTCCGCAATTTAACATTACCTATTATATATATATATATTTTCTGATACTTTGTAAAAACTCATTCAATTATTGAACAGATATTGTGCTCTATTTTTATAAGTCTTACACTTAGAATAAAATAGTTTAAGTTTTAAAAAGAAATGATTTACTTATATTTAGGATATAAAAATAAATTCGTTACAACAAAAAATTACTTTGAATTAATTAAAATCGGTAAATATATTTACATGTAGCAATATTTGACAAAAATGATTTTTACATCTAATACATTTAAATTATTGTTTAATTTCTTAAAATGCAAGCATTTCTTTAAAAAATATTGAATGGGATATTTTTTAGGGTAATGTGTTTCAGTATAAGATATTAAGCTACTTTTCAACCAAAAGAGACAAAGGACCAAAACTATATGCATTCACGATAATAGAATTAAATTGTTATGCTTTGCACATTATCTAAATCGCATTACATAATGGATACATCAACGAAAAGTAAAAGAAAAGATACTTGTACAGCAATTAATTAATTTCAGCAAAAGCTGCTGGAACTCTGCCCTTTAAACAGATCATTGTCAGTGGATACTATTGATTTTCACTGTGGATAAATTATCTTTCAAACTGTTCATCTACTTTGAAGATATTTAATAAATTAATGTAATTAATAGAAACAATTTGCCTTTCATGTTTCTCATCCTGACGATTCATCGGAAATTTCATTACTGTTATTAAAATAGAAATTTTGGAAAATAACCATGATGAAGACACTGTATGTAGCACGTCACATAAACTTAATTGGTTCATTTTTTATTCTCTCTTCTTAGGATTCTGGATATGAATCTCCCAAAAAGCAGATCTTTAAAAAAATGTGTTTCTTTTTCTAAAAAAATTATAGAAAATATTACTTACACTAAGTCTTAACAATCTCATGTTTATAACCAGAACTACAATTATTTTTGTTTCATCTCTTAAAAAAATATGTAACTTCTCTAGTTATAATAAATGTAGCCGACTGTCCTATCAGCAGAAGCGCCCTCTAGAGGCCCTCTCTTCAGTAGAGACACAGTGACGAAAGCATGGGATTCCTGCAGAAAACTTTCTATGATCTTTGCCCCATTATTTTGTTAATGATATGTGTTTTCTTTGTGGAACGAGAGAGAGAGAGAGAGAGAGAAACTTAAGTAAATAAACGTTACACTAACGGAGATTATTGAACCCAACCTCGAAATTACCATGTTTAGTTTAACACTAGAAAGACAGAAATTTAGTATATACCTATATTGCCGAAAAGCAATCAAAATGACTGCATTGTGAAAGAATAATAAATGTGTAAAAAAAAATTGTTTAAAATTAACTTTTAATATTTTTCATGTTATTTACAGTCATATAACAAGTTATTAGTAAATATTAACAATAAAAAAAATTACTTCTCTTAGAAAAAAAATATTCTAAGAAAATCCTAAGAAATTGTGCATTATATATGTAATTGTTTTTCTAAATGGAATTAAAAATCAGTCAAAATGACTTCCTTGAGCAATCTAGTGTTAATGATTTAATGTCGAACGCACTACAACAGTGTTTCTCAAATTGGGTGCGCCCCCCTTGGGGGCGTGACAACTCTGCAAAGGGGCGCGAGCCTATTGAAAAGTCGAGAACGAAAAGATTATTTAAAAAAATTATTAATTTACCGAAAGTAAACAAACAAAATACATTCTGGCATGATAAAAATAAAATACACATTTACACTGATACAATACACTTATAAATATGTTAGTGCTACACAATGTATTTTATAATTAATTTAACAATTTTAAGTTAAAAACAAGTTTATTAATTACCAGTGACCCATGGGTTTGTCATATATATAATTTATAACAAAAATTAACACTTATCTTGATAATTTTTGCACGGTTTATAATTAAACCTTGACTGCAAATCATAAGTTTTGCGATTCGATTCCCAATGTCAACCGTTTTCCACGTAGGCACGCGTATGTGATGTATTGGGGGAGGGGGGAGGAATAAAGGAGCAAAAATAATCTGGAATAAGTAAATCCTACGCAAACATTGTCAAGGTCATTTTATTGCATTCCAAAGTCTTAGAATAATTTTACGGATAGCAGTGAACAAAAAAAATCGTACTTCGGAAAGACGTATATATACGTCTAGAGAAATAACAGATTTGGCTTAGCGAGACGTTTATATACACGGGGGGTGCTTAAGAGGTTGAAGTCGTATCGTAGTCTTAGCGTCAAAGTATAGTAATATTGAATTCAGTACATTGTTATTGTAGGGGCGATGAAAATAATGATTGAATATTGGGTCGCGAGTATTGCAACTTTGAGAAGCACTGCACTACAAGCATAAATATGAATTACTTATTTAAATAATAATAGACATATATAGCAACAACTAAACAAACTCGCTCTGCCTTATCATGAGAAAATATAGCTATATATTTGTGTATTTATGAATATTTATAAGTAATCTATTCTTTTAATGTATTGTTTTTCTATAATTTCGATTAATTATGCGAAGTTTTAATAATTTAAATCTTTTATTCTACCCATATGTATGAACCAATCTAGATGAAAAAGCATATTTCCCAAGTAAGTTTCGTATGCACAGCAACTTAAACTTACGTCCTCACAATGAATATTACTTTGTCAGGGGAGTGCGACTAAAAATGATATATTTTCTAGTAGTCACAATGAAAAGAATAAACATCTCTCATTTCCACTACATTTTTCACTAGTTTCTTGAAGTGTTTAATTTAAGTAATGCATTTAACAGACACAGATATTCATTCTTTCCTTATATTGCTTAAACCAAGAACCATACTCCTACTCATTTGCAATGTATTAAATTAAATGCTTCTAAAGCAAAGTGTGTCTCTGATTTTCTGTTTTCTTTTCTCAGCCCTATTTTTTTCTGAATTTCATTTTAGAGAAAGATACCTACAATTTATGATTTGATGTTACATTTTTTATAACAATAATTCTCCTTACCACAGATTTAGCTGAAACATCGAGCGAATATTTTAAATATAAATACCAATTCAACATGTTTCCCTCTGGACGAAATATAAATTACGCATTTTGAAACCTTAATTAAGTTTTAAGTAAATTTACCACATCTAATTTCACAAAATGCAGTTGAAATATACCGCCAAGAAAAATAAGTAATTTTGAGTAGATTAGTGTGTTAAACAAATTCAGAAATACGCAGTGGGATTATATTTGATTTTAGAATGGAAAATATTTCGGGGTATATACAAAACACAAAAATCACGTATTTCAAAACTATATTTACATAACTAATACTAAAACTAATTTCAAACGTCTAGAAAAAGGTTTCTTTAAAAATTTTCAAACTGGAGAAATTCTAGACCGTTGAAAATAATTTTAAAAATACTTTAAGTTTCAAAAATATTAAGCATAATAATGCATTAACTCTGATAGGTATTTCAGCTAAAATCTCTTAAAAATGTATACTTTAATCAGCTTTATTTACTTTTTTTTTTTTTTCAGTATACTTAATTTATTTTGATTTTATTGTAAATTTTGACGCTTTTAAAACATTTATTTTTAACTTCGAATTTTTTAAAATAAATTAGTTATGCAAATAGTGCTAGCAGAATTAATAACAAATATGAAATAGATGTTTCTTATATGTAAAATCAAAAACTGTATTTAATAATTGTATTTTAATTGAAAAGAATAAAAAGCAAAGTGTAACCTATTTGCCTTTGGTTTATTTATCTAACATAATACATCACAAAAATTAGAGATGTGTTTTGTGATGGTATTGTCACCAAAAAAACCTTCTAATGACTATTTCATTAATCTTTAATTAAACATTCAAAATCAGATATCCAATTATTTAGGTTTATATCAACCATGTACTTAGATATTTGACTATAATGTTGAATACTTCTTTCTGTTAATCCTTTAAGACCCAGCCTGCGCATTCGTGGAGAAACTCTACACGTTCGAGAAGGACAGCAATTTTTTTTTAAAAAAAAATTCCGTTGTCATTGGGGTCAGTATTGTGTTAATAACCAGACGAGTGTAATATTAAAAGTTAAACATTTTTCTGGCCTGAAAGGGATACAAATATCTAACACCCACGATCGTGAGAGCTGGGTCTTAAAGGGTTATGATATATAAAAGATAAATCATTACATTTTTCAATTAATTCAATAAATATTAAAAAAGTGATTTTTTTTTCACATTTGTAAACTTTTTCATTTCCCTATTTTATGTTAAAACTACCATAGAGATTCTGCGTTGTGTCTTTTAATCAAAAACTATTATTATCTGTATGTTATTCATGTATTTTTTTCTACACACATGTAATAGAGCAATTATGTCAAATACATACCAATTACGATTTATTTCTAATACAAAAAGTACTTCAAGTTAGTTCTCTGTTTTAAAGAACTTTGGAATATAATCACATAAAAAAATCATTTCCTAAATAAACTATTATGTTCATTTACTCTAAGAAGAAAAAATAACAAAATACACCACCAACAAAACACAATTTCACGCAATCACACACACATTTTCCTTCTTTACCTCAAACTACCTATAAACCAAGAACAACTTAGACCTTCCATTGAGATTGGTTTCCAGGTAATGATGATTGATGTCTACCCTTTTCTCAACCAGAAGTCCTACACCCCTAGCAGAGAGAAGAGAACCGGTAAATTGAAGACAGTTTATATTCGGATTGATATCCGATATACGACTTCTAGCTCCTATAAAGAGGCCCTTTGGAATGAATTCCGTGATTGAAGCGATCCAAAACTTAGGTGGGGGATCTAATATTGATCTGCAACACCGTACTACAACTTCAAGGTAAAACATATCGAGGGAAATAGAGAGGGCGTTTGATGTTGTAATGTTTCAGTGGTTAGATATCCTTTGAGATAATTCCTCATCTGCTCATATCTCATGGGCAGAATTAGTTAAGCTGATGTAGGCTCAAATGAGCGGATGTGAGGCTTGACTGAGTTTGAAATGATCGATTAGTGTTTTGGGTCACCGTATTGTATAAACGGGATTGGATATAAGCGGTATTATGTATATGTGCCCGAAGAATATTAATGAATTTTATTATAAGTACGCTGTTAAGTAATTTGACATGCCTTTCATTGGAGTTTTAAAGATAAATCAAGTTATTATATATATATATACGTACAGTTTATCCTCATAGGTAGGTGAAACAATTCTTAGTTTAATACTGTGATTCGTGTGGAAAGATGTTTAAAATTGGTTTTAATTTTCATATTGAATAAAGCAATTTCATTTGGAGTCTTAAAATTTAAAAAAAATTCATTGACCCTATCATGATACTATATATTCTCTTCTTTCTCTTTCATTTTCAAACATTAAACAAAATTTACATAATAAAATGACAAGAAAATAAAAGAAAAAAATATAAGCTGAATTAAATTAAAATTTCTTACGAAACCTAACAATCAGTTGCAAACATTGTATTTAAAAACATAGAGTAAAACAGTTTTATTAATATTGTGGGTTTGATTTTGAATTATTAATTTTATACACTTATGCGGCATTTGTTGTAAGAGTTTTAAGTGGAGATCCTGTTATAATTATCAGTTTCTGGTACATAAGTTGATGACCACAAGATGCTTTATATATCATTTACTTCTGGTCCTTGTTTATTGAGTGCTTGTTAACATCGCACTCTGAAGCAGCACAAGGGTCAATAACAATGAACCTCGTTAATCTGAATCATGGTCAAATGACTAGGATGATACCTTAGCTGGAAAACTGTCACCCCACGCCAATGAATAAAGACTTTCAGCCTCGACAGATTTAACGAGTAGCAACCCCTCCATACAGCGGACCTTCAGAGGTCCTAGGGCTTGGATTCATGACAAAACGGCCATCGACAATGACCATAAAGCTGACGCGGCCAATTAATACGAAGGTAAAATATATATTAGGAAATTTCACTATCAAATGATGACGATAATAATGTTGTATTCATGACGGGACCAAATCAGATAATACCATGGACCCAATATTGTCTACATTGAGATTCGATGACGAAAAGAGGATCCCTATTTCTTGTAGAGCAGCAAGAATAGTTGGACAGTCAAAAATATGAGCAGGTGTTAGC
Organism: Trichonephila inaurata madagascariensis; assembly: GCA_019973955.1. Taxonomy (NCBI): domain Eukaryota; kingdom Metazoa; phylum Arthropoda; class Arachnida; order Araneae; family Nephilidae; genus Trichonephila; species Trichonephila inaurata. The sequence goes on from BMAV01028212.1 coordinate 79,015, forward strand.
TCTATATCTAAACCAGCGTTTCTTAAACTGTGCGACGAGGCCCCCTAGGGGGGCGTGATAACTCTATGAGGGGGTGCGAGCATATTGAAAAGACGAAAACGGAAGATTTTTTTTTAAAAAAAAATATTAATTTATTGAAAGTAATATTAATTTATTGAAAGTAAACAAACAAAATACATTCTGGCATGATAAAAATAAAACACGCTTTTACACTGATATAATACACTTATAAAAGTATCCAGTACTGTGCACGAAGCGCAGTACATGATTAATTTAATAATACTAAGTTAAAAACAACATTAATAATTACCAATAACCTCATGGGGTTGTCATATATAAAATTATATACAAAAACTAACCCTTATCTTGATAATTTGTAACACTTATCTTGATTATTAATCCATTAACTATCAATTAAAAGTTACGCGATTCGCTCCCCAATGCCACCGAGAAAGGAATAAACAAGCAAATCCTCTGAAATAAGTAAATCCTTCGCAAACACTATCAAAGATCTTTTTTTTTTTGCATTAAAAAGCCTTCGGAATAATTTTATGGATAGCAGTACACAGAAAAGATCGTACTTTGGAAAGACGTATATATATGTCTAGGCAATTAACACTTTCACTTAGCTAGTAGTTTATGTATGCCGATGGCACTTAAGAGGTTAGAATCGTATTGTAGTTTTAGCGTTAAAGTAGAGTATTATTGAATTAAATGCAATGTTTTTGTATGGAGGGGGGCGTGATGAAAATTATGATTGAATATTGGGGTGAAAATATTCAAACTTTGAGAAGCACTGATGTAAACAGTTATCGCAACTCTTATAAGATATTCTACCATCCCTATCAAACTGCATTCCTCTGTAATGACCTGTTCTTATCCTAGCAATAGTTTTTGTTATAAGGCGATGTCCATTTATATTACAGATTTAATGTTTTACAGAAATTGACTTATCTCTCAATAAGAAGTTTGCGACAGCATTTGCGTCTAATAAAGTAATGTTGGAAAAGTCATCAGTAGTAAAATTTCTAGCTTCTTTCGTCAGTTTATCTGCGTTTTCATTGCATGTAATGTCAACTCGTTATAAAATAAGTAATAATATAGAATAATGCACCTCAACAGCAATTCATTTAGTACAATAGGTTGCTAATAGCTCTCTTAAGTGTATAAACCTCTGTTATGATCCAGATAAATATTTTAATCATCTAAGATAAATTTCTCAAGTCTTTCTTGACATAACGATAATATAACATTCCTTTCTCACAAATAATGCCTATGCCTATCAAATATCTGTAGAAAAATATCGGCAAATAGCTGAGTCAACATATTTTATAACAATACATAAATCATATATTAAATTCTCACACGTTCTTTTATTTTTCTAGTATTCAGTGATAAAACCAAATAATATCACAAAAGAAAAACGATTATGTTAGTATTGATCGAAAGGATATTTTGCATTCAACTTTTATACAATACATTTTACTTCTTTTATGAGTTTTCCTTTTTTCTTACTTCTTTTTAAAAACGTCGGTTTTCGTAAACTGGAAAAAAAAAAAAAAAAAGCAAACTTCACAATCTCTATATAACGCAGGTTTGCACAATTCCGCTTGAAGGATTACACAGAGTGAATGATACTTTGTCATCTAAGAAGAGGCATCTGTCTCCCTGAGAAATATTATTATTATTGATATTGTGTGGTTTTTTTCAAACATTTTGAAGTCCCTTAGCCGTTCTGAGTTTGCTTTTGGGCTCAGCTAGATATCCCTTAAACGTAATTTTTCGATACAAAAGAATATTTCCACTGATTATTCGGATTTCATGAAGGTAAAGATTTCTTTTTCTTTTAATAAGCGTTGACATTCTTTTCGAAAGAGAAAACAAATTGCTGTTGCCTAGAAATAAAAATATTTTTTTTTAATGAACTTTTATATATTTTTGAACAAAACAAGAAGTGTTATTGTTTATCTTACTGTTTGTAAATATAGCGAAAAGAAGTGTTATCTATTTTTTTTCTATTCATACCATTAGTTCACACTCTCCCTATATATGACATGTTTTGGAGTCAGAAACAGACTTAGTTTTTAAAAAGGAACTTTATTCAATCATTTCTAGATTTCATCTGAAGCTAAGAAGAAGGGTGCAAAAGCCCGCCACCGTGAAAATCTTAAGTGGGTTAACACTTAAAACACCGATCGCGGATTTCATGAGTGCACTCTTGAAAGTTAATGCTGACATATAGGGTTATTAAACATAACGATCTGGAATTAGACGTGTTTATTGGCAAGGCCATATGTTCGGATGAAATAAATGGGTGATTAGTTTGATTCTTGAAGAGGTAATGAAAAAATAAAAGTTAAGTGCTAGATAGGAAATTTAACTTTTAATCTAATTTAACAATCCTTACATATATATATATATACATTGTTTTATTTTATTTAGTGAATAAATAGTAACAAACAAAAATAATTGTCCAACGCCATACATTAAAAGGAAAATCGCTCGTTGTGTCCCTGCAGCGCAATGGGTAGCATTTTGGATTTGTAATCCAAAGGTCATAGGTTCCAATCCCACCTGGGATGGCCCAATTTCAGAGAATGTGATTTCATTTTACTGTACTATTTTATTGGAATAATTATATTTAACTAATGAATAAATAGTAACAAACAAAAATAACAGTCCAACACCCTATATAGAAATGACAATGGAAAATTTCAATGAAAATTATTTTTCATTTAACCAATTGATATTGTGATTCTGCCATATGTATATACATATTTATGTTAATTGTTATTTTTTAATAAAAAGTAACTAAAATAAAATATTTCTTTGTTGACCTAAGTAGGAATTGATTTTTTTTAAATATTTTTTTGTTTTCTTGCATCCGACTGGCAATTGGTGGTCATGGAGTGACTGAGTGAATGAGTGAAAATTAAAGTCGTGCTATACAGCTATACCAGAACTTTTGGCGACGGATCCCTTATTTTTGAACCAGGGTCAAGTGACGAAAATGACACATGTGTGAGCTGGCTCCCGCTCTCCTAACTTTCACACCACACCAATGGGAGGACATTTGAGCATCGATAGATTTAACTTGAAACAGCCTCTCTTCACGGTGGGTCTTCAGTGGTACTAGGTTCGAACCCATGACACACCGGCCACGAGTCCATGACCTTGATTTATAGGCTACCACGGTCTTTCGTGGGCCCAGAACCTCAGTGTTTATAGTCAAGAACTCATGGCTAGCGTGTCAGGAGTTCGAGTCCAAATGTAATTGAAGACCTAACTTGTATAAGTGCTAATACAGGTTAAATTTTACGAGGTGCAAAGTTCTTCGTTGTTACGGTGCTGTAGTTAGGAGAGAGATTGCCAGCTCAGGTATCACCCTCGTCACTTGATGCATGTTCATAATAACAAGGTACTCCTACCATTATCCTCGTGCTGCCTTTTGTGTTACGTTAATAAATTTATGTTTTTCAATACGAAAACTTAATTCTAGGACTTACTCATAAATTACTTAAAAATTATATATAGTTATGCAACATCATGCCATACCTAGCGTAAGCGGCGTGTAACCTTTATTTTATATAAATAGCCTTCAGTGCAATTATAAATCTGTAATGAAATAGTTATAGACCCAAATACGAATGATAAATCTTAAAGTTTTGAATGACAGTATAATGAGGACAGTTTCTCAGCTGAGATTTCTCTGACATATATGTAGGGGTGTATTTTATTTATACAAGTTGCTTTTCTTTTGTTGTCTAGGGGTGAGTCACTATGCCCAGGATCTTGATATTCGAAGAAATTAGCTGATTAGAATAAAATTACTGTTTAATGAAAAACATTAGATTATTTCCAATTAAATACTGATTAACAAACTTTATGAGTTATTTCATGGAGCATACTCTCAATTGTCGCTAAGGCTATTGACACCCACGTTGACTGAAAACGTGACGTCTCGTCCGTAAACCGGAGTCTGTCCCACTCGCGTCTCTCTCGTTCCACGTCGCTCTCGTTTCTCTCTCCAAAACCCACCGTTTCGGGGGAGGATGCATATATCTGCTGGCAGCATATATCAGTTGTAACGTCACTGATTGGAATATATTTATATTCCCTAATACTTTAAATCCTTCATACATACTGTAGAATAAACCCTGTGGATGAGTGGTAGCTTATCGCTCTCCCACGTCTCGGGCCCAGGGTTCAAACCCCGCGATGGGCAATGTCAACACGACCTTTCATCCCTTCAATAAGGGTAAAAAAAGGAGTACCAAGCTTGCTTGGAAACAAAACACAGTGTGTTTCGTGTCAAACTGACCACCTAAACACAACATCTGCTTATGCACCTCAACGCTCAAAGTCACGTAAACTGACATGTGCACTGTAGACCATGGGCTGTTGCGCCATTGAGTTTTTTTTTTTGGTTACTACAGAATATCGTCTGGGAATTTATATAGTTCCACTGAAGATAAGTGGTGTAGAAAGGCTAATGCACATTTAATATGTTGGGGCTCTATATCCCCCCGTTAGGGTGGTGTAGTAGTTTGGAGAGTGGGCACCTGTTCAGGTATCATCCTTGTCACTTGACCAAAATTCAGAATTATGAAGTGCATCGCCAATAGCCTTGTGTTGTCTTACAGTACGAAGTTAATAAAACACTTACTCCAGCAGGCAATTTTCACAATGTAAGCAATTTTTTTTCATATTTTTAGCCCTCTCGCTACGCATCCCATGATTTCCACGGGCAAAGTACACGTAGCAGATGTAGCACTACGCATCGAGAGGGTCAAAGAAATGTAGTCAAAACAATTATAGTGAATAAGCATTGGTTGATTTGTGAAAAATCGGCAATTACAATTGGTTTGTCTTACAAATAATCTTTATTTATTTATAATTCGTGATTAGGGTTAATTTAGATTTTTGATTAATTAGCAATTATAAATAACTTTTATTTACATATGAATTCGATTTTAATAGTACTTTCACAATTTCGAATATGATTTATTTTTTAGAGTAATTATTTTGAACGTTCTCATGTTGTTTATATAATTATTTGCCGTTCAGAAAATGAACTTATAGGTCTATCTGATAAAATATTCCGTATACTTTTGCGTGAAAATAATTATTCTTCGGTATTGAATTATTTGAATTCTTTCGGAAATAGTAGTAGTTTTTATTAATATGCAGAAGGAATGGGGGGTGGAACGAGAGAGCTAGAGAGAAACACTAATGGTAATTTAAGTCCATGAATTTTTATTACATAACCAAAAATTATGAAATTCCTTCAAAAACAAAAATGTGCCTCGTCAAAAGATGCAAATTTCCTTTTTGATTTTACTCTTATTTTTCCTGAAACTAAACAAAGTTGAAGCTTATTTTAGAATTGTAATTACGAGGGACAAGAAGAATTTAATTTTCGGAAGCCTGACTTCATTATTCCTGAATGAAGTCCTAACGAGATGGTAACCTTCGTTAGATAATGGAGTAATGTTATTGGGTATCAGGTTTCCCCACTGAAATACAAAAAAAAAAGGCTCCAACTTCAGCTGTTGCAAAAGGAGTGGCGTATTCAAATTACAGGAATGAAAAAATGGGTAAAGTTGAGGCGCGACTTAATTAACTAAACCGGATCTTCAAGCCACAATTTAGTTTGTTCATTACATCTAACAAGATCGGTTTTATCTGACAATAACAATTAGATAGAACATGGTAAAAATCATTCACCTGATTTTGAAAATTATTCACGAAAATTTAAAATAAGGCTTTCTTAGCTTATAAGGGTGAGCAATACATTTTCAGCTGGAAATTTTCTAATTAAATGTTATTACTTGTGTGGTTAAAAATTTGCGGAAAAATAAGTTATCCAAATTTACAATTAAATCAAAACATTTACCCTTATTTATCGTGAAATGGGATAAATTTATAAAAACAGCTTATCTGTTAATTAAATTGTGTTTATTGCACTAGTAAATCTAATTCAGAGTAAGCAAAGTAACAAGTATTATAAAAATTAAGTCAATTCCTACTTAGGTCAAAAAGAAAAAAATAATTTAATTAATTAAATTTAAATAATGAATTAATATTTGCATAAACGGTAACCAATCAGTATCACCCACTAAAAGTTTGAAAAAATATAATTAAGCCAAGAAAAATTTAGTCAGAAAAACTTACTGGCGCCATCTGTTGGTGTAAAAAAATAATTTTTAATATTTTGATATTTAATTTCAGTTGAGATTTAGACTATATGTATATATATATAGTACCTACTATATATAAGGAAAATATTTTTTTTAGTGAAATATTTTTAAAGCAAGGTGAATGTTTTGAAAATATGTCATTATTTCTCCATTTTTTGCCAAAAATTGCATTTATATAATTTTTTTCTTGTACTAATAATTCTTAAAATAATTTTATACATATATTCTAGTACAACTGACACTAAATACTTAATAAAATTATACATTTATACGCATTTCAAAATAATAGCTCTGAACGTAGTCGGTAACCTTAAAATGCGAAACAATAAAAAATTTGAAGTTTTCGAAAACAGTATGCAATTTGAAAAGTTTTTGTATTTTGCGTTAATTACAAAAGGTTAAAATTGCGAGCTCATCTGACAAGAAAAATGTCTTTATATAATTTTTTTCGAAGAATCTACAATAATTATGTTTACGTCAAGTGCTACTTTTTACATTTTACATGCATTACTCCATTCCAATTATTATTTATGAATATACACATAAATATTAATTAATATTCTGCAAGATAAATTCTTCATCACAGATAAGACAAAATAGTATTGTTAGTTGTTGGAAACAAAGTAACAATATATGAAACGTAGTTGAGATATAAACGTTTATTTCGATATGTCTTGATTTATTCTTGATCTGAAAATAATAAATATTTTCATTGATAGGAGGAATAATAATGGGATATTTAAGTACAGAGTTACATTTATATATATATCAAGCGATAAGAATATGAAAATAAAAATTCATTCTGAATTTTTTGATTAAGAAATATTGATTCTAAAAGTAATTAAAATGTTAAAACTTATTAACAAGCTAAAGTCTGATTAGCATTTTCAATTACGCGTATACGATCATTTTTCCCATTACTATTATCTTATACATTTATAATTTCAGAATAATGTTATGGTAGATCGTTCCTGTAATCAACTGTTAGCATATATAAGCTTTTATTTTAAATAAGCATGGACTAACAAAAAATACCACTGTAACATTTTAATAATGTTCAGTAATTATGAAACTTTAAGGTGATAGGGATTTTTTCCCCCTTATGTTGAAAGCATGGGCATAGCTATCATCATATCAATGATACTGGGCTGCAAGCTACAGGGGCCTCAAAAAATTTTGATAGAAGGCCCACTTATAACTAGCTATGCTAATGGTTAAAAGGTAATATATATAGAAAAAAAATTCAAAATAATGTTCATAATTATTGTTCGCATTAATTTTTTAAATAGGTAGCATTCTAAGGAAGCTCTTTTCTAATACGTTATTTATTTAATGTTTGCGGGTTCTACCTCGGGATAAGTGGTGGATTTTCATGATGCAGAAATTGACAGCGGCATGTCGTATGATTATACGGCATGTAAAAGATCCCTAGAGTGTCTGTTTGCCTTCGGTGCTCTGGCAAAATTAAATCTACTACAGGCTGCATCATGGGAGCTCAGGTGCCTCCTTCTAAGGAGGAAACTGGGCGTCAAAATTACCTGCGTTGATTGATATCCGCCTATAGGGCACCGTAATAAAAAGGGATATCAGCTTCTGGGGGATGTACTAGGTCTGCAATGGTTAATGATCAATTCGCAGCCCATTTGAAATTTTAAAAAAATATTTAGTGTATATTATATTAAAATATAGAGGAAATTATTTTTGCAAAATTCATTACAAAATACCTGTTTTAATATCTTTTAGCCACCCAGCTTGTATGATGGATATGACCCTCAGCTTGTAACCGAGTGGGTTCGGATTCGAATCCGAGAAAGGCATGGTTGTATCTTCTTCGTGAAAAGAAGTCGGACTTTCGCCTGTAATGGAATATCGTCTCGAATGGAAAGCAGCGCAACCTTTCTGTTATATGTTGAGATCATCATTTGTAATAAATGTCTAAATTCTTCTGTTTGTATTATATGTTTCTGTTCTTCCACTTGTATTTCATATGTATCCCAGGATAAAGAACAAATGACAACGGCACCAATATCTTTTTAAAATTTGTTCGTACTTTTAATTAAACATTATGCTATTTCAAATGTGTCCAGTTTTGTCAATATATTAGTGCTTATTACGATGCATTAAATTTCTACTAAAATTTCAATACATTTTTCAACTATATTGAGATCTAATGTACATTGTAGGAGAAAGAAAATGTTATATTTCTATATCCCTATCATCTACATTCAAGTCCTGATGCCACAAAAGAACTACCAAGTAGAGGGGTTGATGCACTTAAAATATGTCAAGACGTCAAGTCCTCAGGTTGATGGGGTATAGTATTTTGAAGAATAAAGTGCTGCCCCGGTGTCATCCTAGTTATAGGAATGTACGAGATATGTTGCCAACAGCCCTTTCGTTGCATTAGAGTGGGACGTTACACAAATAAATTTGTTTTTCTAATGAGCTATATATTGACAAACAAGCCTTTGCAGACTCGGCAAGTCCCTGATTGTAAGACTAATTTCTGGTGGCACCATCTATTGGTAACTCCCGTTACCACAATAATTTTATTTCAAACTCTTGATGGAAGCTAAATATTGCCGCGTTTTTAATTTTTTCGTGAGTAACCGCAACCAAATTGATACTCAAAGGATCTTTTACAGACCACATAATCATATAACATGCACTCCTACGATTTTCGAATCAATATAATCTATCAATTCCAACCGGGATCGAACCCATAACCTTGGGCATATAAAGCGGGCAATTTACCTCTAACCCACCGAACCAACTTATACAAATAAATCAAATCGCATTAAATCATCCTTCTCAGTTAAAATAATTTTAAAAATAAATACGACTACTTAACTTAAGATTAATATCGAGATTCCTGCATTTTAATTTCAATTTTCACATACTTTGCAATTTAATGTTTAAATGTTTTAAAAATATGTTGGATAACCGATAACAAAAACACAAATAGCTTTTATTTAAGCTGTGTACGTGGATGATTGGAGCAAGTGCATGACTAAATATGTTAATTCATGTAGCAGCAGTATCTAGAACGGTGTTTTTTTCAGTTTAATTATTTTCCGGGAAGTAAACAAACAGAATTTGTGAAACAGAGTATTTGATGCACGAGGTTTAGGAAGTTATCAGGTTTTTGTAGAACAGTTCCCCCCAAAAAATTACGTACAATCATAAGAAGGAAAAAGATTACGATGATTAAAAAGTGGAGTCATATTTTTGTAGAATGATGCAAAATCACACATTAAATAGAATCAAAAAATTGTTGAATACTACAGTATTTTGAGATCTTGCAACCTCTCTCGTATTGTCCCTCGGATTTTCATTTCTTCTTTTCTTTCAAAAAATTTTGTAGGGGAAATGCGTTGAAGATGACGGGAAAAAACTACAAGATACTAATGTTATAGTGACTTCAAGCTACTTGACAAGATACAATATCATAGAGGAATGTTCAAATTAGTATAAAACTGTGATAAATGTGTTAAGATTTATTAAGATTAGGTAAAGAAATTATTGAAAGTCCATGGTCCAAATTCATTTAAAGCATATTCTCAAAGCGCTTTCAAAATTAACCTCTAGTAAAATCTATCATATTGGTATAGTTTGATTCATTTGAGAAACTGGCCTTGTGAAGGAACTGTGACTTATGTAAATTAAGATTAATATTTAATGAGGAATGAAGTTTAAACATGGATAAGAGGGGGAGAGTGAAATTATAAGATAAAGTTAATCAACAGTGTAACTGTAAAAGCGACTTGAAGAAATTTGCGTTAGTTAGCAAATTAGACTACTGTTCGCGATTTTACAGCAGTTCCATAGAATGGATATCTGAAAATATAACCAGGGTGTGTATGTATTTCAAATGATCGAATCAAAGATAGGTTAACATTTACTATTATTAGTTAAGCTTCGGCATTTGTTTCACTCTCGTTGAGCTATAGTTAATCATATATTAGTATATCAAGACATTTGGATTTAAATAAAAGTTGCTTACAATTGCGTCTGCAGAAATTTCAGCCAGAAATACTAATACGAACTCTGATACGTTTCACAATAAGCTAAGAAAAATTAATTATTTCAAATTCTATTTCAACTTCTGTGAGACAAAATTTCTTAGTACTTTTCAATTACGTGTAATGAATCCAAATATTATGGAACAAAAATTGAAGTTTAAATCGAAACAGTTGAACATATTTTACCATATTAATACTAAGATACAAATTGACTCTATTGTTTCTAAAATGAATTAATAGTAAAATCTAAGGGAAAATTTTTGGGGGTTTTTTAAAAATTAAGGGGGACACAGTACGATTCAATTGAAAAATCGGTCAAAAATAAAATTTTAAATTTTTTACCCAAAATTTTTTTTTTATATTTTTCTATAAACTAAACAAAATTTGAAAGTTCAAATTTTAAAAAAACGCAGAATTATGAAAACCCTTTACGTTCTTTTTTATTCACATTCTATGGCAAATAAAAAAATTTTAAAAACCCGTATCTCAGAAAGATAAAGTAACTTTTTTTGTCTTCTTTTAAAAAAATGCTAAGGCTTTTTCTATTGAGCCTAATGCTTTAAAATTTTTTTTACCTTTTCCCCAATAGTACATGCAACAAAAGTTGGTATAAATTTTTTTGAATAAAAGTAATATTTTTTTTTTTTAAAAATAATTAAACTCGGGGTTTATACTTTTTTTAAAAATTTTCAAAAAAGATTAAAAAGAAGTATTGTAAAAAAACCAATCACGTTAACGCAAAAAACCCCTACCAACTGTTATTATACATAGTTTGATGTACTTGTAAATCAAATTTCATGCAGATTCCCAATTTTTTTGTAGAAGTAGGGATTTTAAAAAACGGGTTTAAAAATTTCAAGTTTTTTCCTTAAAAAATTACATGGCTAGCTTTTTTAAAATTTTGAGCACAAAATATGTTTTAAAATAGTGTACATACATAGGGGGCAACCAAAAAAAATAATTTAAAAACCTTAAATTAAAAATTTTTTTCTTAAATCGTACCATGTCCCCTTAAAATACATAAAATTTATAATATCCATTTTTAAATATTTTTAAGATAAGAAAACTTAAACAAGAAGAATTAGAGCTGTGAAACTGACTTTTTTCTCTCCATTTAAGTGCATTGACTTGAGAATTGTAAAAATTTACTTTACATTGTAAATTAATATATTCTATTTATATTACTCCTGCTTGTTATTTCACTTTTTTTTCATTCACTGGATTGCGGCAGCAAGTATTAACTTCTTAACCACAGTTTTATTTTTTCTCATTCATCACATCAAAAACGCCCCAATTTTAAAGTGTAAATAAAAGTACATTAACAACAGATTTTATTCTCCTAGCGATTTTGAAAAGTTATTTTATAGTCTGCAAAGTATTGAACATTTTTTTTTATTCTACATTAAGTGTGAGGATATTTTTAAACTTAAAAAATGTTAAAACAACAATTTTGTTAGCTGAGTGTTAATACGTTTCTTCAATTTTAGTTTTAAGTTTCGCCCCTCCCCCTTTTTGTCCTAAAAAAAAAAAACCACCTCTTACATTAAATTTAAGCCGATGTAAGCTTAAGTATAAAATTATTTGATGCATTTTCTTAAAAATTTCTAACAAGATGTTCCAGACAGGAAATAAAATTTACTTATATCAAAACCAAATATAAACCTAACTGTATGTTTTAAGAAGAAATACATTAAAACACGTCTGGAACAGATCTGCTATTTTTCAACAAAAATAAATTGATAAACTGAAAAGAAAATGGATCAAAGATCTTGCATTCAGCAAATTTTTGGATTTTACAATTGATAAATACAGATAAATAATATCCCCATACTTATTTGTTTATTTTTTCCTATTTTTTAATGTATTGTTTTGTCAGGTGACTATGAATATTACAAGATATTTATACAATAATCCCGTTTTGTTTCGTATCTAACATTAATAGAATCAATCAATCAATCAATTACAAAAATATTATTAATATTAATTAACTCTATTACTCAACTAGCTGTTGAATACAGCAAAAATCATATTTGTTTCTGCACTGGCAAATTTGAAAATATCTTCATCCAAAAAATATTCTGAATCTGCATATATTTCTTTTTTATGTGTTGTATTATTATTTAAAAGAAACTCTTAATCACCATATACAGTGGGTGATCGGTTAACGAACAAATCGGTTATATAACGAACACTTTCACTAAAGATTTTAGTGTTCGGATAACGAACACTTTCAAGACAGATTTTTTGTGTTTGGACAACGAACCCATATTCGGATAATGAACAAAACGAATTCTAACGAACACTTCTCGGCTCTGAAAAAAAATTAATATTAAACATTTGTTATCATTTTGCATAAAAAATAAGATCACTGAAAGGAGAAATGTTTAAAGCATGCTTAGTATTGATAAAATGAAACTTGAATTAACAATGAATTTAAAGGTCATTCAATAAGTATTATTATGACTAAAATCAATACACACTTGAATACTTGAATTTCAATATGAGTATCAATAATTTCTGACAGCTGATAAGTTATGGGCGAGTGGATTGGCTGACATGGCAAATAAATTAAGCAAATTCTTAATTTTTTCAAACAGTGCAGACTATAAAATATAAAGTTGCCGATGAAACGCTACCACCGTAAAAATACGTGAAATATGAGAAACGGACTAAAAATCGTTTTTCATCTCTCTCAATTATGTTGCTTACCTATTAAACTTCAAAGTTCTATTGAAAAAAAAATCCAATAGAAAGTTCATACAAATTATACCATCAGTTTTCATTTTTTGATTTCATTTTTTTAGGGTCTCCAGGATGAATTAATCGATTTCACATAGAAGTCTATGGTGAATTGATGATCGGTTTATGAACAATTCGGATAGCGAACATAGTCTTGGAACGGATTATGTTCGTTAACCGATCACCACTGTATAGTTAAGCTAATAATATATGTGAATACTCTCGTAGAATAGAATTGTTATGTGATTCGGTATTGATAACCTATAATATATATCATTATTTAAGAACATTATTTAAAATTATTGGTTACAAAACAATTTTTACCAATATGAACAATATTACTATTGTCGATAACTTTTCAAACCTTAGAAAATATTGCATTTATTAATTTAAAAAACCAAAGCCTAAATTTTCATTTTAATGTATCGGTTTGAGATTTTAAAATGTCAATTTGTTAATAAAATTCCAATTCATTTAATGCAGACCTCTTATTAATCAGTTGAAGAAATAAATATGTACATAACACATTATTTCAATGAATATTTATATTATTATCAGCCAATAATTTCTTCGTTTAACTTAGAATAATAGTTAATAGTTATAACAATAGTTATTATTATTATTACGGAATGTAATTTCTTTTTTCCTGACAGAGTCTTTAATTGTAATTTTTCACTCCCAACACTTTTTACTTAATCCGCATAATCCATTTAGAAAAATACAGCAAGATTTTCTTGTGAAAATTTTCGACAGATTCTATGCAGTAGTTTAAGTTTATTGCCTTTCCAAATATGCAGAGTAAAAGCAACATTTTCGGCAAATTTTTCTTTTTTCTACTATTGAAAAGGCAACAATGCTGTTCAAGCAAGAAAAAAAGCTGATGTGTATGGAGAAGAGGTATTGACAGTAGGTAGTGCCAAAACTAGTTTGAAAAATTTCGATTCGGCAATTTTGATATTGAAGATTCATCACATTCAGGAAGCTGATAAAGATGCAGTAAAAACATTAATTGATTCAAACTGGCAAATAATACCTCCTGAGATCGCTTAGAAGTTAAATATATCAAATTCAACTTTTCATAACCACTTGAAAGGCAAGGATGTAATCTCAAAATTCGACACATGGGTTCCTCATGTTCTCTTGTTGAAATAAATGTTTATGCATGGGTTCTTCATGTTAGAAGGAACTTGTGTCGTCACGTTGGTACCTTTGATTTACTTCTCAAACTTCCAAGAAAATTATCTATTTTTGCAGCGCATCATCACTGGGGACAAGAAATAAGTTGTCTATAACTATGTGAAGCGGAAGAGATCATGGAATTAAAAAAAACATTTTTAAAAACAAGTTTTCTTAAATGCTCTAAAAAGAATAAAATAAACTTTTCTTTTTAAAATTTTTTTGCTATCAATTTATAACGTCATTACACAATTTATGAAATAAAAGCTTGTCGCGAGATTTAAGTACTCGTATTTACTTAGTTTGAAAATTTTAAAATTAAAATCAATCAGATCAAGTTATTGAATTTGCTTGTTTATCTACACAGGTAAATCTCGCGACAAGCTTTTATATCATAAATTGTGTAATGACGTTATAAGCTGGTAGCAAAAAAAGTTTTAAAAGAAAAGTTTATTTTATTCTTTTTAGAGCATTTATATAAAAGCTTGCTTTTAAACAAGTTTTTTAACTTTTAATTTTTTTTTACTTTTTTGTTATCTCTGGACAGATTTCTCAGTCAGTTCATCTCATTCAACGTATCATTGATGCAAGGTCGTTTGCCGGTTAATTTTGAACAGGCTGGCTCAGGGGTACTCAATCTTTCTTCCCGCCAAGCCACGTACATATGACAGATAATTAACTCGGGCCGCAACAAGAGGATCATGGGGGGGAGGGGCACTAAAGACCAAAACAGCATTGGACAAAGCAAAATTCATCAAAATATTAAAACTATTTTTTTTTAATTTTTACTATAATACTATATTGAAAGCAAAAACACAAAAAAATTGTAAAATCTGTAATTTTAAACCAATTTTTTTCAATCTTTGCAAAGAATTTGGATAATACTATACTACAAACGAAATCAAAGTTTTGTGCGACTATATTTAAAAATGGCGAATTTTTTAAATGTTTTATTAGAAATTTGAGTATTTTTTGAAAATCGTAAAAAGAAATAGTTTTCAGAATTTTATTTTTTAAATGATTGATTCTAAAAGAGAAATGTCTGAACATTCTCAGTGCAGAATATAGATTCATGAACACGAAAAAAATTAAACGGAACGCTTAAGAAATAATTTTCATGAAAAAGCATCGATTTAGACTCATTTTAAAAAAAATCGTAAATAATAGAAAATATCATCATTTTTTTAAAAAGAATTATACCGCATCGAGGCAAAAACAATGATCGTTCCAATTATGTAACCATTTTTCAATTCCTACTATTAGCTCCCACTGTCTATATATTTATTTATTTATATATTTGTATATTTATTTATTTATCTTGGTGGAATTTTCAATCGTTAATAAAATACATGTTAAAGCGCTGAATTGAGCTGAAATTTTATATACAGGATCATTTTGGATGACAATAGAAATAATTTAACTATAATTAATAAAAATTAATTGATTAAAATTAATTATTTACAGAATTACAAATACAGCCACGTTGTAGCAAACCCTTTTGGCGACTTGTGTCTAAACTTGAAAAGGTTTTTCTCACGTGTTAAAGCATTCAGTTGGTTTTGAAATTAAAAAGGACAGTACGATACTTTTAATGATAGCTAAAAAAACTAATAAACACTTAATGTTTGATTCTGTTCTATGTATATACATATTTATACTAATTGTAACTATTTAATAAAAAGTAGCTAAAATAAAAATTTTCGTTGTTGATCTAAGTAGGAATTGACTTAAAAACTATTTTTTTATATTACTTGTTTGTCTCAGTTTGATAGAAAGAATAAGATGGGTTTTTTTTAAAAAGGTCGAAAAATCGGAACTTCTTTAAGCTCAATTCGATAAGCTGCTCGGCAGAATAAAAAACTAACAGTGGTAAAAGGTTTTTAATTAATATATTTCTAACTAATAGCGATATCAGAATATAAATGGTAAAAACATGCATTGTCATCCAAACTAAACATGTATACAAAATTTCAGCTCAATCGGTTGAAGACATCAGCTTCAAAATTGAGTTGCAAGATTCCACCCGAACAATTTATTTTGCAAGTTAAATAAAAGCTTGTAAAAAATTAACCACGAAAGATATATTCAACAAGAAAAGGTGATGCTATTTGTTTGGAGGGATATCTAAGATTCGTTCTTTTACTTTTAACTTTTATCGGACAACACAATGATTAATTCTGAAGTATACAGTCATCAGCTAGACAAGAAAACTAAATGATTGACTTAAACAAAAAAATCCTGAATTGATCAACAGAAAAGTTGTAGCGTTCCACCAAAATAATACTAGACCCCAAACAAGTTTAGTAACTCATCCAAAGTTTTACAGCTTGAATGGGATATACTACTACACTTGCATATTTCAGAACGTAGCAGACCTTTGACTATTATTTGTTCCTAACTCTGCAAATATGTTTAGATGGTAAAAACTTTTGTCTTTCATTTTCACGCAAAAAGTAAAAAAATTACTTTCCTAACAACCCAATATTATTATTTACAAAAACAAAAACAATATATATATATATATATATATATATATATATATATTTACATTCCTATAATAATTCACGCTTGTTAGTATTCGTTAAAGGAGTATAAGAAAATATATATATAGAATTCCAATTGTTTATTGAATAAATGTGGATCTCGAAATGTGCAGAATTATGTCATTTTCACAGCTAATAACCGACTTATTTAAGTAGTAAATTTTATAAAACATAGTTCCTGCGGTTTGCTTAGTGCTATTTTTATTTAATCCTAAACTATAATTACGATAAAAAATTTTTTAAAAAAATTTAAATTACTTATTTACACGCATTCATAAAAGCTTTAAGACTTTTTTTAAGAAAAAAAAACCCATAAAAAATTCTTTAAAAAATTAAAAACTATTTCTATAAAAAATAAAAAACTGAGGCATGTATATATATTCCTGTTATAGTTCTGTAAGAAGTTTTTTAAAACTTACTTAAACATTACTAATAATACATCCTTTAACGCCTTGTCATCATACACTATAGCATGTGAAATACTATTCGTGCTCTAAAATAATCACGCTAACCTTGATAGAGGCCATAATTATTTATCTGAATGTCTAAAATATTTAAAATAAAGTCTCAACTAGAATTGTTTATTACAAATAAATATTCATTAATGACATTCATTGTCACGATTTTAAGCAGATTTCGGTGCAGTTGACTGTTCTTTAATTGTTTCAGAACACTTTAAAGCCTAAAGTTAATTTCCCTACACGAGATGTTTCTCACGATACGGTCATATAGTGACAGTTCTTCATTTTAATATGCAAATGCCTCGCCTGCGTGAGTAGGAAATTGAACAATATAACCCGTCCAAAAAAGATCCCCAATAAGAAGTTAAAACGATAAGGAAAAGGGGGGAAAAAAGAAGCCGAAATGGGGGTGAAGAGAAAATTTAAAAGCTTTCCCAAAAACGAAGAGTGAAAACAAAATTAAAAGCAAAATCCGTTTCACTTGCTGCTGCTGCTGCTTTAACGTTTCATGTTCCTTTTCCGAAACTTTTCCCCCGGATTTTAAATGAGTTTTATTGCTCGCTAGGCTGTGATATCACCAGATGGAATGTCCCGAAAAAGTTCCCTTTTATCGTAGAGGAAAAGAATGAAAAATAGGGAAGTTGCTTTAATTATGAGTTTTAAGAGTGCAATGTTGGAAGTTAATTTTGCGGGATGGCTCAATTTATCATCAGGGGAGAGGACAAAAGAGTCCATGCTGTTCGCAAAAGAGTATTTTTGCAAAAATCAGCAGACTCTACTCAATGGGTTCCGGGAAATGTATAGTTAAGATTACAAAAGAATCGCGCTTACTGATGCATTCTTTTTTTGATGTTGTCAGTTTCATTTTTTTTCAATTATGTTACTTGTAATGTTTTGGATAATTCAAGCATAGATGCTGTTTTTACGAATAAATAAATGCGTTAAGGGGCGTCAGCATAACGGCTTTCACATATTTTGGTTCTGTATTTTTGTTTATCACTGGTTTTAAGATTTTATCTTTTCTATTAAAGAGAAACACAAATAAGATGAATTTCAGTATTCCTAAATGGAAACAACCAAGGAACAACTTTGAAAATATTTAAAATAATTTAATTAGGTATCTATAAAATGACTCAACCCATGCTATCGTTAATCATATGCTCATTACTATGCTTATTTAAGAAATTACTAACTAATTCATTAAAAATAAACAATAAGTTCTTTTAACTATTCATGTGCATGTATTCTTTAAAATCAGCACACACAATTATTTTGTTAAAATAATTTCTTATAAGTAACGTTAAAATAAATTGCAATTATTTTTTTAATACAAAGCAATAAGAAGAAATCAAAAAAGAATGTGTGTAATATTACAGCAGCTATAAGAATCTGCTGCAGAAGTACAGCTATATTCAAAGTGAGAAAACAGGGATGAGACAATTATTCTTATCAATTAGTTTGACTCTTTCAATATCCTTTATAGGGAATATGCCTACTGGTCACCTCTGTCAATGTTCGTTATTTAGTTTGTTTATTTTTATCTTTGTTGGGGTGCTCAGTCCAACATTTATTGAAATTTGTGGAAACGTAAGTGAATATATACGAAATCAAAATACTACATATTAGTTATGTATATTAATTTGTAACTAAAAACGTAGTCATGGTTAAAAGTAATAACTTTATATATATGAATAAATGAGATTTTTTTTACATAAATTATTTTAACTTTTAGGAAATAAAACATGGCATTTCGAATGGGTCCCTTTCATTTAAATTTGATAACCCTGCTCTTTTAATTTTAACCCTTAAGTGATTTGCCAGTACAATGTACGGGTTACCGAAAGTTGGCTGCAAGTGGTTTGCCCGTACGTTGTGCGGCCACTGGTATTTTCATTTTTTTCTTTGATTTGCTCTTATTTTTAATTCTTATAGTGTACTATTTAGTGCTAGTATATTAAAAAGGCGATAAATTTTGTCTATGGTACTGAAACACTTTTCGTTAGCCATTTTTTGAGGGGGGGAGGCTGTGAAGGCAGAGTTAGTATGTTTAGTTATAAGCCATAAAATAGCACACATTTTAGATACCACATATTCTTGGTAGATGACTAGAGACAGCTTGTACCTTATCTAAGCAGTGATTACTTGAAGTGAAAATTATTTCATGACGAAATTTATTCACATCATAAAAGCACTGCTCAGATTAATTGGTACAAGCTGTTTCTAGTCATCTACCAAGAATTTGTTAGATCACTACTGAGCTACATTTCCATGAAAACACAAATATGCCCTATCAGATTAAGGTCACTGAGTTAGATACCATGAATATTAATTGGAATTCATCTTTATGCTCCTTAAACCCTCCTAATACAATTCTAGCCTTTTGATATGAGATGCTGTCCTGCTGAAAGATTCCATTTCCGGCCGGGATAACAAACGCTATATAAGTGTGCAATTAATCAACAATTAAGCTTAGATAGTCCTCAACTTTCCTGGTCCCTTTTACCAGAATTAGGCTTCCCAGAGTCACCCATGAGAATGTTCTCCCAATCATAATATTATCATTAACAATCCGTGTACTTGGATGGTGCAACTGTTCGATGCGGAATATGGTGCACCCTGACACAACCATTGGCATGACGCATGAGAAATCGTGATTCATTCAACCTGGAAACTCTCTTCCACTTATTTATGGTTAAGTCTCAGTGTTTCTTAGCTCACTCTAATCGTAGTTGGTAATGACAGTTGGTCAAAAAATACCTTCGATTATGACGTTTGGTGTGCAGCCTCGTATCGAACAGTGACCACTGAATTGTATATTCTGAAATACTTGCATTTGGGCCTGCATTCTATTGGGCTGTTAGCCGATTCACTGTCTAGCGCCAATTTCGTTAAAGCAAATGGAGCTATTTCCGACGTCCTTTCTTGTTATGACGCGTGGACATCCAACATCTAGTTCTCTACTTCTGACTATACCGTTATTTATCCACTTTGCATACTTACTAAAAGCAGGAGAATACGCTCAACCTGCCAGTAATGCTGTTTCAGAAATACTCAATCTGAGTCTTGGGCCATTGCAATCTGCCAACTTTCAAATGTGCTTAGACCAGCCGCCTTCCCTCTATTTTGCAAAACGAAGAGCAAGGACAACTTGCCTTCTGCAGAGAAGCAATTAAATAAAAATACCATTCTCTCTTAATCACGTGGTTTCCACGTCCTGCAGGCGAGTTCATTGAAAAAATGTAAACGTTTTTTTAATGTCTTAGCTCGATGGTATATATATATATATATATAAGCGCATGTATATATTTCCAATATCTTACAAAGCTTAAAACCGTGACAAAAAAGCATTTCCTGAGCAGTTTAGACAAACATCACTGTTTCTCGTTTAAAAATAAAATTCGATTTCTCATAAACTAGTAATGAAATTCTTTTCTTTTTCTTTCTTGGAAGTATGTTTAACATACTGTGCATTTACTTTAAACGTACAACAACAAGTGAATATATAATTAGTGCACATACATCCCCATATATATATATATATATATATATATACTTCTCAATTTCTCCATCTTCATCTTTTTTTTCCCTTCCTCCCTCCCTAATGGTCGAAACTACAAAGCGAAACAATAAGAAGCCCAAGCCTCTTTCTAATCCATTGCGGCTAATTATTCTTAGATTATAAGCGTCCATCAAACATTATAAACAAACTTCTAAAAATAACAAATAATGAATCAATGAATGAAAAAAAAATATTAAGATCTGATATAAAAACGGATTTAGAAAATACTACAAAACCGAATTTAAACAAATTTAAATCCTAAAAGCAAACAATTTGAAAGCCTTTCTTTTTTCGAGAATACAATAGATTGGAACCCACATGATTTGAATTTTTCAATATTTATTTTTTGTTCAAAAGCTTTCCAGCGATAGAGTCAATATCTTAATGAAGATGTTAGGAGCCTCCTTGAAAAGAAACTAAAGAATACATTTACCAAAGCTCTTGTGACTGCAAATACACTTGAGCCAAAAGAAACTGAGAAATTTAATCACCGGAGCTGAATGAAAAGAGAGATCCCTGAGACAAAGAAGGAACTGTGTACTTCCCGTCTCACTGAACATCGGCAATCTTCGAGACAGTTTACGCAGTTCTTAATAATAGGGAGCTCATACTTTGTCATGGATCTTTTCTTCAGAGAGGATCAATTTTACCGATAATCGTTGCAGGGGTGAGAATATTTTTAGGTGAAAGAATAGCAAGGAGGTATTAGGAAGTTCTCTTTCACAATATATTATGTAAATGGTAGGGAAAAAAGCTTTTACAATTTTTAAGTGTTCTGTGTCCAACGCATAAACTAATAATCGACATTATTAGTTTGTATCAAAATCCTTTTAATTTAGCTCGGGAAAGTTTAATTTATAGCCATAATTGCAAACTATATTAGTCTTACTCCTATGGAAAACTTTTAAAAAATGTATTTTTTACGTACAATTTTTTTAAATTTTTCGTAATTCATATGCTTTTGAAGCGATTTGGTAATTTAAGGCTTAGACTAGGCTTCGGTAACCTATGCCAAGCGTGTTAGATTTGGCCCGCCATACAATTCTCAGTGGCATTCTACTAATTTGTCCAATTTTGAGTCAATGGAAATTGATAGTTTTAAAATGTGAAGCTTTATTTAACTAACTTCTTCAGAAATATGATTAAAAAATGTCAACCCTTCTCACAAAAGGGTTGAGTTGAGTTGAGTGTTTTATGGCCAAGAGCCAGTTTTGGCTATACGGCGCCAAACATTCATAGGGCTGTGGTCTGGACGGAAAAAGAAGAAATTGGATGACAAGATGGAGGGTCGAAAATAGAGAAGGATCACTGGGGTACCCCGGGATCGTGGCACCCGTATTTACCAAAGATAGTAAACCCCTTGGGAAAAGGAAAGATCCCTAGGGTACCTCGGGATTGTGACACCCGTACCCACCTAAAGAAGGTGAGCCCCCTGAGGGGTTTTTCACAAAAGGAGAATATTTTGAAAATTTGTCATTCTATGTTCATTTTTTGTCAAAATATTGTACTTAAATAATTTTTTATTGTAATACTATTCTTAAAACAATTTATATACATTTTATAATCTTAGTGCTACTAAATATCATAAATATTATCCATTTATACTCTTCTGCAAAATCACGGTTCCGAAAGTAGTCGGATGGATACCTTAAAGAGAAAGTTCATGATTCAAATAATTTTTCATTATAATCATTCGCCTAAAAAACATTGCACTTCTCCAATCTCTCTCTAATGCATATAGTACATGTAATCAGCGGATATCTAATCGATAGATACTGCTACGGATCATATGTCAAGTGGCAAGAAAGAATAAATGCAGCATAATAAATCATTTTCAGTGACAAGGCAATGATGGCATGCAGGTAAGGATGAACAATAGCTCACCCCAGTGATATGTAATAGAATGTAATAATTTCACGGACAGAATTCTAAAACATAGGGTGGGGCTAATGAGCTGTCTGAACATTCGTGAAATATAAAAGAAGATAGGGTATTATCTTTTTTTAAGATCTTCTTTTAAAATCGCTTATATGTTTGAAACATGAATAATGTGTATAATGAGTTGTGCTATTTTCTTTAAGTAAAGAGTGAAGTAAATTTTTTATGACGCAACTTAATTGATGTGCCGCTTCTTTGAAAAGAAAAAAAAATAAAAGCATTTATAAGTATGTAAGTTGGATATAATAAACTATACATGCAAGTAAAAATAGTTTCGGACTAAATTTTTTGGTCATCGTTATTTAAAAGTGTTATTTATCTAGTATAAGAAATTTTATATATGTGCTATTAGCCATATGGAAAGATGTATGTAAATTTTTAACGAACAGAATTTCATGAATTATTAATTACAATCTACTAATTTTTTTTTCTAATTTTGAATATGTATGTATATTTAATAAACATAGTTCTTTTTTAACTAAGAGAAATCAGCTTTTTGAAATTTAATAGAATAAAAATATTAAAGTAAATATTAATTACTAAGAGCAGCTCTGTTAAGATTTAAAGACCTTCCAGATAATGGAAATTGCAAGTTTTGCGTAAAATAAACGCTAAGCTTTGTGAAACGTTCTTTTATTACTTTAAATTTATTTTTGGAGATTTAACATCCATGTTATCATTTTAATATACTGTTCCTTATTTTTGCTGAAAAATAAAAAATATATAATAAAGTAATCTTATTATTCCAGAAATTGAAAAGAAAAAAAATATTAATTCTTTGGGTGGTTTATCTGTTATCTACATTCTAGAATGCAATGAAGTAATACTTTAAAAGATACACACAATTTAAATGTAAATAAAATATTTGTGTAAATGCCAAAAAAATGTTTCTGTTTATTTCGATGTGTTTATATTTGATATAAGTAGTAAAGAATATAATTCTATTAAAGCTATAAATTTAAATTTTCGTCTGATGCTTTTTTAAATGATACATCTAAAAAGAACTTCAGAATGAGAATTTATAAATATACTTAGTTTTTGAAATGCAAAAATGATATAAATACTTGAGCTACATGATTTCAGAAATAAATAAAACAATATTAATTCAGTTTTAAATTCCTTTCATTATTCTGATTTTAAGGCCTCATTTTTTTTCGTTACGTTATTTATTTTTGTAATGTACTTGCCTAACTTTGTAACTTATTTGTTTAACTATGTAATATATTTGTTTTATACTTTGTAACATAATTCTTTGATTTTGTAACTTCATTACTCCTATCTTTTTGTTATTAATTTTACTGATCTTAATTTGTTTGTTTTACTTATTTCTGTGAGCCCCGTGTTATACTTGGAAGTTTAGCATGGAAATTATTTGATCTGTCTTTAATAAAAAAATGCACCAGTATCTGAACAAACTTCTAAATTTAAAGCTATGGAAAAAAATAAAAATTGAAATATCTTTTTATTTTAAAATTGTTATATATTTATATATTTAAAGCTTATTATTAAACATTTTTAATTTCAATTAATTTTTGTGAAATATGTGTTCATTATAAAAACTTAATATACTTTTATATATTATACTTACTTAAATAGAAGTAAGTTTTCCAATTTTTAAAACACAAACCCCGGAAAAATTTATTACAGATAATTGAGTTAAATTCCCCATTCCCAACTTTGCACCATTTTCATTAAGTGTTAATGAGATTTTCGAATTTCCTTTATAATAAACTATTCATCACACTTTATAATGATGTGTACTTAATTAAGATCATTGTTATCATTCCTTGGGTTGATATAGCTCATCAGTTTATTCTGAGTATCATAGATTGCATAAGGCTTATGGACAGAATTGTGATGATTTATTATATTGGATAATCTCCATAAGTTGTGCATATCTCAAGTATTGTTTGCTTACATAATGAGCAGCGTATTCATTGTATGGGTAATAGGCTATCCTTAAAGCCGAATGATAGAATAAATTTGAAATCAAGCTATTGAAATTTACAAAGGATATATAGGGCATGGAAAAATAAATTTGTAGAGTCAAATTAAAATAACGTGTCATCTCAAATATTTACTTTTCTCAATAGTAGTACCGGAAGCATATATTACTCAAATTATGAATTGTTATGCATATTTCTTTTGGGATAACCCATTTTTTCTTTATAAAAAAAACGCCCAGAAAAAAAATTTTGGGAATAAAAACATGAAATCAAGTGAATAATTTTCTTTCGTTTACAATAAAAGCTCTTTATTAAATTTAAAAACTATTATAACACTTATATTTCAGCTTAAGCTATGGGATACAACAGAATGGCAAGGGGATGCTACTGTGTTTGGCCAAGAACATGGACAATGAACATTGCTTAAAAGATGTAACAGATTTGTTAGAGTATCACCTCCGTAGTCAATGAGGACCATTTTCTTTTGGAAAAAAATTGGGTACAATCAATATTAATGAAGGAATTGTGTACAAAAATCGATTTGATAAATAGGAACTGCAAACGTACAGATGGCAAGCAACTAGTAATCAGTACAAACTTGTCAAGATACTTGTCAAGAAGTGCATTGTTGGATCTAGTCAATTTCAGACCGTGGGGTTTGGAAATAATCAGTTGCGCATGCTGGAAACATTCTTAAATTAAAGCCATTCAAAAGAAAAATTGGTACTTACGTACTGTCGCAACCGTGCCAACGTTCAAGATAACTTACCAAGTTGGAAACCCCGATTTTGCATGTGTCTTTGGGTTTGAATTGGAACAATGTGCTTTTTTGGCATAATGCCCAATAGGGTTTTGGAAATAAATAAAACCTAAAATCCCCCCTAAAATTGGGGAAAACTTTTCTTTTTTGGTTTGGGGAGCAATGGCGGTGGATATATACAGTTTAATGAATCCAGATTTTAATTATGTTCTGATGACAATCAATCAAGAGTCATGAGGCAAGTTTTACTTTAAAAAGCAAAAATTGTTTTTGAAATGTTGCGTATAAAGGAAAAAAGAAATGGGGAGGGCCTTTTCCCGGGGACCCAGAGTTGTGTCTATTCACATGAAAGCTGTGAAGTATTTGACGTTGCTAAACAATTAAGTGGTGCCACACATTTTAAAGGACAAAAGGCAAGTTATTGATCTATCATTTTAAGAGAGCTGCATAATAGACTATCTCGTTTCTCTCTTGAGATTAATTAATGGTTTTCTCTGACATTGTTACTACTTTTAATTAATATCTTCTTACAGAGAAATATGATATGTTAATGAGAGTGATTATATATACATAAAACGAACTGAAATAGAGAGCGAAGATAGACGATAGTAACAGTAAAGAATTGATAGTGGAATGACTGTATTCATTCACCAAAAATTTGGAGCATATTTTATCCAAGCTCCAGTGCTCTTTAGGAGAGCATTAGCGATTCCGAAAATTAAAGAATTAGATGGTCTGCTTTCTTGGGTGGTGGTTGCTTCAGTTGACAATAAATTGCATAAGACACACATAAGAAGAAACATTACTTCAAATTATATGTTTATAATCAAACATTCATTTTATTTCAGAATTGTATTTAACTTTGATTTTTTTGATAAACCTGTAAAACAAGTGACGAAAATTATCACTGGATCCCTTCAAAAATAAAAATGATGTTATAAATAGAATGCAATTTTATTATTTTCCATGAGACAAACTTCGAAAAGGATTAAAATATTGTACAGCCTTTTATGTCTGATTATACAACCAAAAAAAAAAAATACTCTTAAAAATAGCAAGAAGCATATCTTCATAAATAGTATTAAATCAACATACATGATGAAGAAAGATCATTACCATCTTGAATATTTTAAATATTATTAACACATATTCTTCTAATCGTAAATTTTGTTAATTTGCATATTATATATTACATCAAAATACTTTAAGTAACGAATGAAGCTGCTATCTTAGAATGCATGTATAATTCGAGAGAGAGTTTAACAGCGTAAATTCAGATAAACATTTAGTGAAATTATTTCGACTCGAAATTCATAGAAACTTGGGAGAGTTGCAATTGTTATATTTACCAAATTAATATTCAACTGTGTGTTCTACGTTTCTCGAGAATGTTGATGAATAAGTTTCCTGGTTATCGTGCTGAATAATATTAAATTTGATGAAAGATAGTCTGAACATATATTTCATATGTAGTGCACAGATGGCAAAGTAGCTTTTGCTACTTTAGAGTCCCCCCTTATAAATTTCAAAAAAGGTAATAAATATATTTATGAAAAATTATATTTTTCTACTTGTGCGTTGAATTTAAGTGCATCATTAAAAAACAAGCTGAATAAAATGGTATTATACATTTGTAAGTATAAATAAGTAAGCCCTTTATTGAGAAATTAAAATATATTTTATAAATAAAAGAGAGTTAAAATAAAACGAAACTGTCCTTATATTAATTTTTTGCTAACCAACTTTTAAAACTGGGGGCAATTGGGAAAAATTTTAAACAAAAAAATTTTTTTTAAAAATTATTATTTTTTAAAAAATAACAAACAAATACATTCGACAAAATAAATCGCATTTACACCGATATAATAAACTTATAAATGTATCCCGTACTACAAAATTTTTTTTAATTCATTTAACAATACTATAAAAACAAGTTTAATAATACCAGTGACCAATGGGCTTGTCATATTTTCGATTATGAACAGAAGTAACACTTAGCTTGATAATTTTCGCTATTTATAATTAATCCCTTAACCGTTAATAAAATGTTATTCGATTGGCTCCCCATACCACCGTTTTCCATTTAGACACGCGTATGCCATGTATTGAGAGGGTGGAGGAAAGAAAAGGAATAAATAAATAAATCCTTCACAAACACAGTCAAGGTCCTTTTATTGTAATCCAAAGCCTTCGGAATAATTTTAAGTATAGCAAAGCACATAAAAGATCATACTTTGGAAAAACGTATATATACGCCCCGGGGCAATCAAAGCTTTGGGTGAGCTAGACGCTTATATACGCCAGCGGCCCTTAAGACGTTAAAATTCGCATTGAGTAGCTTTAGCTTTCAAATATAGTATTATTGATTTGAATACATTGTTATTGTAAGGAAGGGGGGCGCAATGAAAATTATGATGGAGTATTGGGTCACAAAAATTGAAAGTTTGAGAAGCACTGGGCTAATATTATTCAGTTGAATAGCAACATGCATAATTTGTAAGGAAGCTAAATTTTGAATTTCACATTTCTATTGAAATAGGACAGCATTTCAGTATTAAAAATTTTGTGACGATTTCAAAGGAATTAATCATTTCTAATAGAATTTTCTTTTGTTTTCGGATGCAGTGATTTAATTGAAGAGGCTATGCTTTTGTACATACATGTTATACAGTATAAATACTATGCAGAAGTTAAGAGTCCTGTATTAACCTTTAGAGGACGTCTGGTTGATCTGGACGCCAAAAGGATCAGCCTCTTAAAAGACGGTTCTGGTTGGTGTAGAAACCAAGCACTGCTTTCCCTCTAAACAGCTTTCGAATTAGCATTGGGCCTATTACAGTCCCAAAATATCAATCGCTTGATCGGTCTCTTTTATATTTAGAGGGGAGGAAGATGGAGTTTCAACTTTCAAGCTTATCTAGAGATCCTCGTTTTCTCCCCTCTTATTCCCTATTCCTCACAAATGAAATTGTTAAGCATTTGTACCTGTTTAAAAGAAGGCATTTCCTTCTTGTGATAAGGCGAAACTGAGATGGAATATAAAGTAGTGACCTAAGGTTTATCGAAATTAATAAGTAGTGAACGTGAATCACCACAACTACAGTAAAAAAAAATATTATTAATTTAAAATTTAGAATATCTAAAATAAACACAAGGCGTATTCACAGTTTCACACTCAGCTATGGGATATACTTAATAGTATTGACGTTGGGTAGGCTCTTCTGGCCTAATCAGTCTGCCAAAATTCAACCAGTTTTTTTTATCGCTCTCCTTCATCGTTCCTCTCCTTTCACTTTCCACTCCGTCTTCCACTCTCGAAACCTCAGACCCTGTCCCCAACACCGTTGGTTCTTCGAGGCACGGTCTACTCTAGCCCATACCCTATTTAGTGCCTCTTGCTATAGGTCACACAGATGAGCCATAAATTGTCATGTAAGTCCGACGGATAATTCACAATTCTACGGATCTCTTCTTCACAATAGCGGACCATTATTTCCGATCACATTTGTTGCAAGGCCACGTGTTCAAAAAATATGGAAACGGGGGGTTTGGCCTTTGCTTTTGAGGGAAAGGGAAAACAATAAAAACGTCTTTTGCCGGGGAAGGAAAAAAACTAAGGAGGTGTGGAGACAGATGGTCATCAAAGGGGCTACGTCACAGGCGAGACACGTAGAGACAATACATCAAAAACTTTTAAACTCAAACTTTTTTGCCAGGACTGTAAAGAAGTGAGGGGCGAAATTTTGAGTGATAAGATAAACCGGGTTATCTCGTGTTGTAGTTTGGCAGCCCCGTTTCTTGAAATATTGAATGTACCAAAATGTATTGTTTTTTGTTTTAAATATAAAAGTTTTTTTAAAACTGAGCATAAGGGAAAGAGATGTTCGATTTGAAGGTTTTTTGCGAGAGGTGATTTTTAAAATATATATATATATATATATATGCTATTTTAAAAATTGCGACATATTTCATTAAAGTAATAGAGTTTATGCAATAAAAAAATTGATTATTAATCTGATACTTTTGATGAGTTGAATGAATGAGTTGAATTGATGAATTCTTCAAAATTATAACTTTAATCTATACATATATGTATTGTTTTCAATGGAATCAATAATATATTTATATCATTTAAGATTAGCAGCTTACTGAAAATATTTTTAATATCTTGTAAAATGGTTTGTAAAGTACTTCCATATCCAGTTGCAAGAGTTTTAAAACTATCTATTTTTTCAGTGTTTCCAGGCTTCAGGCTTGTTGATAAGGTACTGCACTAACACATGCACGCGCACATTTGCAAACACATATATATCTGTGCATAATGTTTTAAAAAAATTTCCATCTGTTTCATTATATATTTATAAATTATTTGTTTTAACATCAAACTATCTTAATAGTTTGGACTCGTGTATAATTGTGTGTAGCTAGCTTTATTTCTGTTAGCATATGTTATGTATCACATTGCTAACCAAAATGTCTTGATAAATGAAAATGAAAATTTCATTTTTTCCAATGTTATAACCCCCTTCCCCTCTCTTATTGAAATGAAACATTAAATAGTTTGACCTATTTTAGAATAAAAGAATTCGTAGAATACTACTATATTTAGAAACTTTTAGTAATGCTTTTTTTTATTTATTGCTCTTCACAAGGTAATTACAACCGTACCATAATAATAAGGCATTTCGCTCTCTTATTTCTTACAAAAGAAGTGACTGAATGTAATTACTAGCTCGAAAAATTGCAAAAATGTGATTTTCAGAGAGATGCCTGCTAGTATAGGATAAGTGCCTTTTGTCAGGGATTCAAGAAGCGTAGCAAAATACCTCACCTATAGAACTTTCTCCTTTAATACGTATGCACCTTCTTATCAAAACTTTACTATTCGGTTCTCCGTGGTGACGGAAAGTTCCCATTGTGTCGAAATAGAAAAATGCCTTCCAGATATAAGACGTTCGAAAAAGAAGCCTGAGAAGGCATGAGGGGAAAAGGTGAATGTCGAAAAGAGGGCACCTTAGAAGATGTAGGGAAAAAATATTGAACTAAATAATACAAGGGCTTCACAAAAAAAGAAGGTACATTGGAGATCGCACGTATGAAGAAGGGGAAATAATATAAAAAATGGACAAAATCTACTTTTGCTTGACTTTTTCTCCGAGGACCAGATGGTGAAAAAGTCTATGTAAAAAATGAGAAAGAGAACTTCGCTTTTCTTTCCAAGTTCTGGAATCCTGAGGGAATTTCTGTATGGAAAGGTAGGTCTTATTCGGTAGTGACGAAGTTAATCATCTATGAAATGAAAAGAGGTCTTATATATATTTTTGAAGGGTGGAAGGTACTGCGAGTTAGAAAATGTACCAATTTATATGACTGATCTACAGTCGAAATGTATGTTACAGTTTGTGATTTGGAAATGGTGCAACCAAATATGTAGAGGGAGAGAGATGAAGTTTTTTACAGAATTTTAAGGAGTAATATCTCTTATAGTAAAAGACGTCGTATTTAATTTTACATTGAAATTTAAGGTTTTATTTTGAGTGTGGGAAAAAGTTAAAATTACTTTAAAACAGAATTTATTCCTATTAAAAAGTTGTAAAGTAGGTTTCAGAAAAATAAAGGAATAAGGAAGCTATTAGAATCAGCTAATGCATTTCGTGTAGTGAGTGAATGTTAATTAACGTCATATACTCTAAATTAAAGAGTGGTCTTTTGGCGACGGACCTCGTAATTCTGAACTACGATTAAGTGACGAGTAGACACTAGATCTGGCATCCCCTCTCGAACCTCCACACAATGTCAAAATGAGTGTGTAATTGGCAAGATCCAAAACTACAATCGAATGAAGCATGCATGAGTGTTACTTTAAAGTTTGTAAATTTTGTATACAGAACCTAAATTCCACACCATGCCAACTGGAAGACTCTGAGCCCTTTACATGGGAGGTCTTCAGTGGTACTAGGAGCCGAATCCACAATTCGACAACAGTAGCTACGATTTCAAGACTGTTATCACTAGACTACAGACAGTGGCCTAACGGAAAATATTTGGGGCCCTGCAAAGTCAGGTTTCAGGCCTCCAAGTTGGATTTTACAAAAAGTAGTTACTCTTGGTGGCAAACACGCTTTGGGCCCCTTAGTACCCTGCAGGGAAATGATTCACACTTTTTAGTGTTGTTATAAATAGTGATATGACTTTAAAAATTTAGAATTTCATCCTTAATTGAAATTTTAACCTTTCATACGCTGTGAACGATGAAAATACTTCAAGTTAGATGAAGATCTTTCTACAGCTTTGCTAACGCCCTGTATCCTAGTGGTCAGGAAAGTATTGATGCGTGTGTGTGGTGTTATTAAAATAATTCTGGGATCCATAAGTTGTCTTTTCCTGGATTTATTGGTAACACAATAAACTTAAATAAAACAAAAACTTAATAAGCTTTAGCAAATTAAATTACCAAGTTAAAATATTTAGATTGAAATATTCGAAGGGAGAAATCCTAGTAAGCAACGGCACCTAGTAACGCCGAAGCAAAGATTATATTTGCCTGAAATCCGTTATATAAGGTTTTCGTCCAGATAGAACACGTGGTATTTTACGAGGGATAGCTACGCTCAACCCACTCAGACCACCTGGTCCAAACTATTCCCAACAGTCAGATCACGATCTCATTTTGATATGTCATGAGTTAAAGTGCCACTGAAGTCCCACCATGTATAGGGGCTGGTGCACTTTAAATCTCCCTTTGATTAATATCTCCCGAATAGTATAGTGTACTAGTTCGGTGAAGGGGTGCCGTTCATGTGCCTCTTAACCTAGGTTCAAAATTATGAGATCAGTTACCACTAACCCTCATGTTGCTTTGTACTGTGACGTTAATAAACCCTCACTCTGAAGCTTTTCTCTCTAAGGCATGATATTTATCAAAAATCTTTTAGTTATATTTATTTGTGAAGAAAATTGCCACAGTAGTAGTAGTCCAAGTAGTTTAAAACATTTAGGGAAATTTTGAAAATTAGGGGTAAGGATATGCTGTAAATTTGAAAAAAAGCTCCATTTTTAAAATTATTTTAAAAGTAGTTTACAGTTTTCTTTATTATGACAATGTAGGGATAACTCAAATAAATTAATTTTCACATGCTTGATATTTTAGCTTATTCTTCTAAAATTTCAAAAGGTTGAAGTCTGCCATGATGATGCCTTATTATAGATTACAAATTTTCAGATACTAATTCATTGATTTATAATTGAAATTCAGGTCAGATACTTATATAAAACTATATTTTATCATTTTAATCACTAAATCAACAAAAACAATTATAGATTATATCAAAACACATTTCAACCTGTTAAAACCTGATCCTTTTATTTTAAATATATAAGCATCTTCATACTACAAAATAAATATTTATTTGATAAAATGTATACGATATCATTTCCTCCTCCACTCCAACCTCGGCATTTTTTTAATAAACCGCAAAATCGAATCCTGTAATAAGGGGATTTAGAAAAAGTTTCCCCATCAATCAATTCAATCCTCTTAACATGAATAGGAAAAGAAAAAAAATGAATTTTACCCATTCAAAATTTTGTAAAAAATTTTAAATGGGAAATTTTTTAACAAGAAATATCTTTTTAATAAAAAGATAGCAAAAAAAGAGAATCCCCCGGGGTCCTCTTTTTAAATAAATTCTACGCATACGGGAAAAAAATTTTTTTAGCCTTCAGGTCTTAAACCAACCAATAAGAAACGCGCGTTAAAATTGAAAACTATTCCCTTTTAAAATTTCCCAAACTTAAAGAGGCAGTGTATTAAAGTCATCTCAAAATGCCACTTAAGTCTTGGGGCCGGGTTAACGAGGGTAATTCGGCTGCGAAATTTTCGAGGGAAAAAGAATATTTCCCCTTTTTACGACCCTTTAAAAAGAGTTTAAAAAGGGGAAAAATTTTTTAATGTTGTTTTTAAACCCCAAAGAAAATGGGAAAAACGGTGCCGTCTTTAGTTAATTTGGGGGAAGGAATTTCGTTTTTCATCTTCGGGTTTAAAACCGAAAAATACACTGGGCTTATATTTTAGATGTATCTGGAATAGGTAATATATACTTTAAAAAATCAAGTGTGTATTTCTAAATAGCGAGAAATATTTCAGTAGTTTGTTTATTTCAGAAAATATATGTGCCAGAGTATATTACTTTCATTAAACTTTTAACGGATTGCAGCGTATATATTCGTCTCTCTTAGCGTATATATCCGTTATTCTCAGCGTAAATCATCGTTCCGGACGTATATATACGTCTTTCCTGAATACGATTCCTTTATTTGAGCTGATATCTTACCAAATTATCCGAATCTCATTTCTAACTTACATATTTCAAAAATTAAATCTTAAAAGTTCAATTCCGGTAAACAAACATTACTTATTTATAGGAGAAATATGATAGTTACAAAAGAGAGCATTTTTCATAAGAAGAGGGTACTTTGTAAAACTATTACTTTTTCTTCATATTTTGACCAAAAAAACTACCTTTAATTTCTTTTTTCTTGTAAAATTTTCTTAAAACAATTTTATATGTAATTCGAATTAAACATATAAAAAAATCCACAGGTACTATTTTTTTAAAGTAACGTTTCTGAAAGTAATCAGTTACTTTAAAAGAGTAATTGGTAAGGGTGATGCAAAAATGGTAACTGGTAGTAAAGTTTAGTAATGTAGTTGAAATAGTTAATTCAGAAATATTGTTGTTTTGTTTGTATTAAATTCTGGCAATACACAAAACGCATGTGAACACATTTAAATTAATATCTCAAGTGGCAATAAAGAATTACCGAGCAGTCTAATTCATTCAAATTGCACTAAAAAGAAATATAAATTGTAATTGTTACTTATTATATAAATATTTACATAGAAAAGAAATAATAAAAATATATTCAAACATATACAGACTGTCTTTCGACTTAAAAATCAAAAGCATTATCTAATCTCTAAGATAAAATTAATTATTTATAAGTTACATTTTATCAGCATAAAGAAACTTGTATAACAGCCATTTTGTACTACAGGATTAAACTTAATTAAATTCAAACTAACGTATAATAGTGAACAAAACATTTTAAAGGATGTTTAAAAATGTTCTATGCTCCATTTTAAAATGTTCAAAAAGTGAATAATGCTGGGTTTTTTTAAGTTGTTTAAAATCAAAATTAAATATTTTACGACTTTTTTACGAAAAATAAGATGGAATTTATCATTTAATTTTATTATTATTGTGTAGTAAGTAATAATTTGTCCCTTAACAAAATTATATTTCAATTTATTATTCTATAAATAAATTAATAATGAAAACTAATAGATTCTTATAATTTTAATGCACTTAAATAAGTGCTATTCTTTAAAATCAAAAATATTTTTTGCAAAAATATTGTTCAGTTATATCAATATTAAAACTTAAATCTTAATATTCATATTATTAATATAAAAATAATTTCTTATATTAATTTTCATATACATATAATTCTGTACTGTAATATGATATAAGCTAGAAAATAAATAATTTTCAAACAAAATAGGAACCTTTTCGAAATTATTGAATAAATATCCATATGAATAATTTATTTTATAGGAAATGAAAAAGTTATTAGTTTAAATTTCAAAATATTGAGAAAAGGTTAGTTAGAAACCAAAACAAAGTAATCTTGTAGAATTCTAAGTTTGCTTATGTTAAAAAGAATTCAATAAACTTGGTAGAAAGTTAGCCTTGAGCTACAATAAATTGATAGATGATTTTCAGAGGCAGAAGTTCAAATAGAAAATTGTTTTCATTGCCATATTTTCTCAGATAATCTGATTACTATAAAAGAGCCTTTATTTACAAAAAGATTAAATACAACTATAATCTAATATATAAACTATATATCTTTCTAAAATTAAGATGAGGTTATTTTTTCAATTAAAGGAAAAAGAAAGCGAAAGGAACGCTGGTAATTTTATTTTTAAGAACAAAACCAATATGAGATTTTTTTTTTTTTATTACTCAGGTTGGAAAAATAGTAAATATTCTTAAGGTGTCAGATAAATTATAGATAAAAAACTACCTACAATAGTGTGTAATATTTATTTTTAACGTGACATTAAAAGGACACAGTACGATTCAATTGATAAAAATCGGTCAAAAACCAAATTTAATTTTTTTAGCCTAAATTATTTTTCATATACTTTTCTATGATCTCACAAAATTTGAAAACTCTAAATTTAAAAAACGCAGAATTACGCTATCTTTTACATTCGTTTTTATTCACATCCCTATGGCAAATCAAAACTTTAAACTTTCTTATCTCAGAAAGATGAAATAACTAGTTTGTCTTCATTTAAAATGCTAACGCTTTTTTCTATTCTGCCTAATGCTTTCATTTTTTTTTACTTATTGCTATTAGTGCATGTATCAAAAGTTGGTATGCATTTCTGAATCAAAGCAATATTTTTTAAAAAAAAAAATTGAACTCAGAATTTATACATTTTTTAAGGAATTTTCGACAAGCATTCATAAAAAAGAAGTATTGTACGAATACCAGTCATATTATCTCAAAACCCATACCCACTTTTGTTATAAATAGTTTGACGTAATTGTAAATAACATTTCATGCGTGTACGTAAATCTTTGCATGAGGAGTAGCATTTTAAAATCATTTCATAAACTATAAGTATTTTTCTTAAGAAATAAAATGGCTAGCTTTATATGAAATTTTGAGCACAAAATCTGTTTTACATAGTATACAATCATAGGAGACAAACAAAAAAATTTGAAAATTCTTAAATTAAAAATTTTTGTGTGAATCGTACCATGTCCCTTTAACTTAAGTATTTAGCATGAGTTTTTATCAATATATTCTTCAATGAGCTGCTAAGTTCCTAACATTTGCTTAATTGTCCTCTGTACTTAAAAAAAAACCGTTTAAATACTTTTTTATATAGTTTTTATTATATTTGAGAAGTTAAGTAAATCCATTTCTATAATGTCAGTAAAGATTTCTGATTGAAAAGTTTTCTGTTAGTAAACTGCTTTCGTGCTTTTTTTATACAAGTGCATGTCATTGTTCGGTTTTGGCTGATGACAGCACATGATGTGATTTATGAGTACGCGAACAATGTTAACTCAGTTATGTGCAAGGATCTACTTGGCGTGTCATTTCCTTTTTCATTTGTTATTAATTTCTTAACACTTGCTTGATTTTAAGTGCTTCATAAACATTTAAAGCCTTTACTTATTTATGTTTATACTTGAGAAATCAAGTACAGCCATTTCTATGATGTCACACAGCAAAGATTTCTATTGAAAAAAGCTTTCTGTCAACAAATTGGTATTCCAATTTTGATATACACGCATGCCTTTGTTTGGTGATGGCGACTGAGGGCACTTGATGTGATTTATGAGTTTATGAATAATATTAATTCCAATCATGTCCAAGAATCTGCTTGGCGTGCCATCAATTTTCCTCTTCATTTCAAAGGGTAGTTGCCAAGACTACAGACATCGATTCAACCGTATTTATTTTGTGTTTTAGACCGATACTTTTGAAGAATTAATTATTCGAGATTGAAGAAACTTTTGTGTAAAATAAGAGAACATATTTTTCTAATATCAAGAATTCGAATCAAATCAAAAGGATGAATTTTCTCAGTTTGATTAAAATATTAAATAAGAACATAAAGATGAATCTTCTATCTTGGAACTACTTTTTAATATAAGTTCATGTTAATTTGTGGTGTGTGTGAAATCAGATTTACTAATTCCTGTGAAGCGTATGCTGCTTTGTATTTCAGGTTATATGATGATTATTGAGCAGTGTAAGATGAGTAAAAAAATTTTTCTTATGAAACCGATTTTTCAATTTTTGGGGGGTAACCCGAAATTTTTGTGTGTGTGTGTGTGTGTGTGTGTGCGGGGTGTGTGCGGGGGGTGTGTGTGTGTGTGTGTGTGTGTGTGTGTGTGTGTGTGTGTGTGTGTGTGTGTGTGTGTGTGTGTGTGTGTGTGTGTGTGTGTGTGTGTGTGTGTGTGTGTGTGTGTGTGTGTGTGTGTGTGTGTGTGTGTGTGTGTGTGTGATAAGGTTTATCATCAAAACTCTGCCTGTTCTTCTTATTTCACTTCTGTAAATTTATTGAAATTGGAAATATGTAGTGCTTATATTTATAAATAATTAAATTATGTGAATGTAAAATAAATTAAAAATAACCGTGTAAGCATATACAAAATCCAATAGTCTTGTTTTATATTAAGGTATAACTAGAACAATACCATTGGCTTTTGATGAACATATTTCACAATTTCCAATTTCGAGAGGCAATAATTATGCTAGAAATCTCACCTGGAGCTACCCTTCTTTGATATTGCGGTACCGGAAGTCGAGTGGTCATCAACACGAACACGTTACCGGCCTTGGTTCCTCTGACTTGGAGGCTCAAATCTAGTTGTTACAAAAACTAGTCGTATGAAGAGATTGATACAAGCTAAATCTGTGGAGGTTAAAAATCTTTACGTTGTCTTGGTGGGGCAGTTTGGATATAGGGGTGAAATTTCAGTTTTGTGTGTGTGTTTCTTTTATACATGAAAAATAAAAAAATATGGGACCAGTAATCCTTTAAAGGGCTTTGAAAATGAAGTTTAAAAGGTTTTCCGGAGTGTTAAATTTTTCTAGGGTCGAAAAGTAAAAAATTTTTTTAAAAAGGTATAATTTTTTAAATTTAAATTAAATAATTTGAATCATTTACAATTTATTTATAAAGGAATACTTCAAAAAAGTATAAAATGTTTAAAAAAAAAACAAAATTTTTAAAAATTATAATCAGATGAAAAAAAGAAATTTTTTCTATAAAAATATTTATTAAGTTTTACGTCGCGTGCTTTTTTTCTAAAATAGTAGCTTTAATTACTACTATAATTGATTAATATATTTAAAAGGTATTTTCCTTACACTGTAGCTATTTTTTATAAATAGAATATAATAATTTACATATTTTAATAAAAAAAAAATATCTTTTTAAAAAAATGATTAAAAATTGTTTTACAAATATTTTAAAAAAAAAAAGATATAAAATACAAAATTAGGTGGGGCTTAAAGAGTATGATGCATTTTATTATTCTGAAAAGTTTTATACATCGGGGTGCTATTTTAGAAAATACGCAAAATACTTAATATTTAAAAAAAAAATTTCATATGCTTATGATTTTTAAAATTATAATTATATTTTAAACATTTTATACTTTCTGAACCCCCCATTTTTTTGTAAATAATTTTAAAAAGTTGAACTTTTAATTTTAAAATTTTAAAAAATTATACCTGTTTGAAAATTTTTTTATATTTCAGACCTCTGAAAAATTTAAACACCCTGAGATTATAAAAAAAAATTTCATTCAATTCAAGATAAAGCAAAAAAAAAAAAAAAATCCTCAATTGCTCCATACATTTTTTTTTTTTTAGTAAAATCTAGATTCCAGTTAATAACTCGTCTCATACAAAACTTGATTCGGAGCTCATGATTTTAATCAATTAGTTGTTTCATTTTACATTTAAATCTCGACATAAAGTCTTATAATTTTTTTTTCATTATTACAATATGTAATGCAATATTTCTTTGCATATTATTAAATATTCTACTTCTCCATCGTTCTCGCTTCAATAACTGTCAGAATTTCAATAAGTTTTAAATTGTTAACACATAGTATAATGAGAAAAATGGTAATGAAAATGGATATAGAAGTATATGTGATATATAGTTTTTAATTTCATAATTAATTGATTAGAATGTTTTGTAATTTTTTTTATTTATGTTGCAACATCTTTAAGCACTTAAATTATTTTTGCTAAATGCGATGCATGCCATTTATTGTTTTTACATTTTATTTTCATATTTTAACTGTATTCAGATTATAATTTTACAAGCTGAAGGTAACTATTAATTTTTAATAACGTTTTAAATGTTTTTGTATTAAAAAAATACATATTTAAAATACTAAAGATGACTAACAAAAACTTACGTAAAATGATATTTAATTTATAAATTGCTTACAATTAAGAAGCATTAATGTTTTTGTTTCAAGTACATGTAATAATAAGTATATACAATTAAATAAGACCCGGAAAAATTCTATCACCCGTAGTAAATAAATATAAAATTGTTTTACAAAGCATGTAAATAAATTTGACAGATAACAAAAAATTTTTTTATATTTAAAATTATTTTTTTTTTAAATTTTTTGTTTTCAAATTTCTGAATATAATATAAAATTTTTATTTTAAAATCTTGTTTTTTAAATTTTTCCCTCTAAACAAAAATTTTTCTAAAAAAATGTGATTTTAAAAAAATTCTCAAAAAATTTTGTTCTTACTCTTTTAAATTATTTTTTACTTTTAACAATTTCTTGACACATTGTAAACAAATAAATTATCATTTTAAATTATATAAAAGTTTTTTTTATTTTTTTAATTTATTAAACTTATTCAAAATTTAAAATTTTTTTTCCCCTTTCTTTAAAAATTTTCTTGGGATTTTAATTTAAAAAAATTACAAGGGGATTTAATCGAAGTTTATGTTTCAAAAATTTTTCCCTTTTTAAATTGATTTTTTGATAAATTTTTTCTTTAAAAAAATTAAAAAAAAATAAATTTTTTTAAAAATTTTGGTTTTTAAAAGAAAAAACTTTTTTATATTTTAAGTTTTAAAAATTTTAAAATTTTTCCAAATTGATTTAAAATTTTACATTTTTTCATTTTCTTTTAATTTTTTATTTTAAAAAAAATTTTTTAAGTCAAAGGAAAAATATTTGCAAAAAATAATAAAATAGATTTTATTAGAAAAATATATTAAAATATAAAATTTTTATATTTTAAATATATAAAATAACTTATTGGCGTAAAAACTACAAAATGTTAATTTTTCTTGTAAAATGAATGTAAATAAATTCAAAAACAATACTAACTGATGCTTAACTAATTATTTTTGTTCCAAGTTTTATGAATCACTACTTCGTATGTTTTCCATAAATAAAATCATCACGAAACAATGTTCAAATAAAAACAAATGCTTTAAGATACATCTTAATAAGAAATCCTCTTTTTTTTGTTTGGAAATATAATCAATCCGTAAAGTGTGAAGTAAAGGTAATCATCAGTAAGAAAGAGAAGTGTGTTAATGATTAAAAACGTATTTATAATATATGTCAAAAACTGACTAAAGTGTGTATTACGTAAGCTTAGCTGTATTTGGTATTCAGCATTGTAAATTAGCTGATATACCAAAAGCAAAACTTTGCATACAATTCTGTGCATTTGTAAGTAAGAAATCTGCATTCGAAAACTATTTGTCGGATATATTTTTTTTTACTTTTTTAAATTGTACCTACCGATTCTCAGACATTCATTATCATAATACTTCTTAGTTCTTAACAAATGCGTTGTTAAACTTCATATAGCTTTTTTACAAAGCCATTAACTTTCTATTTTATGAAAGAAAATATAAAATTCTATAAAATATAAAAACTATAAAGTAGAGAATCATTATCTTAAGAAGTGCAGAAAAGCTTCAATTTGGAAATTTGCCAGTTATCTGAATATTTTTCACTTTCCAGGCGCTTAATAGCTTTTTGCACTTTTTCTGTACATATTTTGTTCTCTTCACATTATTTAAAAAAATTCCTTGAAATATTTCTGAATGTTACTATATTTCTTTTATTTTATCTTCTGAAGAACAAAAATAAAATGAAATAAGTAAATAAATAATTATATATATATATATATATATATATATAGCAATAAATAAATTAAAAAGAAGACTAATAAATCCTAAAACATCTTTATATCAAACCTAAAAGCCCCATAACATGGAAATTACAAACCGAAAAATTTAGCTGGAATGGAAAAACTATTATGATTTCCCGAGCTGTCACTGACTTAGGACAGTGTATATATATATATAAACGCGTTCTCATTTAAAGTAAAATGTTCACGGTTCTCTCTGAGAATATGGGGGGAGGGGGAATATAGTCACATGAATGTTTGTCGTTACTTTACAATAGTTAAAAATTTATGTGCTTTCTCCAATTTATCTGCTTTCCATATTTTCTGTATTACACTGCCGACCAATTTCGCCTAGTAAAAATTCGTCGCCAAGTTAAAAGATGTCGCTAATGCTGTCATCATTTCTACTGTTTTCGAATATGCTCAGGAACGGTTTTCAGCTATTGACGCATATCGTGGTATTTGGCAACGTCTTTGACTTAAATAAATCGGTCGATGGTACAACACTTTATCTACTGATGGTATTTACAAGTACCAAACACTAAAAGTACACAGAATAGCCATTTTCACGAATATCATAACGGTACTTAGTTTAATTCCACTCTTCCAGGACACATGGCAACACGGGTTTTATGATAAGGATTCTCTCTTATCACATTTTACAATTGTTGGTACTTACGTTTTATACCGCCGTTCAATTTCGCCAAATAAAAAGTTATCGCCAAGTGCAGTCATTGTTACTATTGTTTTCTAGCATACTGAAGAACGGTATTCCACTATTGTCTGTACATCACGACATTTGCTGACGATTTTTGTTTCACAGAAGTAGGTTGTTGGTATAATACTCAAGTACCTAATTGTTCAGATATCCTGTGACGGGGCTTTATCGCGCCTTCTATTAATCCTCTTGGGGAATCTTTGGGGCTGGTATGGCATTTCATTCCAACCTTCTCAAGAAGAAAACGCGATATGCAGATTAGGAATGATTATATATATTGGAGTTTTTGCACTAGCGAAGAGGTCGGCTGGAGGCCGGAGAGTATTATAGGAGCCATTATAAAAGTCGGTTAGAAGCCAGAAAGTTGCATAGTAGCCGGATCAAGTCGGATAATAAGATATATAGAAGAATTACATTAAAGGAAGAAAGTACAAGAGGCGGATATAAAGTTTGGTTGCAGATCACCGTGAGATACCTTTAAGCGAAAGATTATTAAAGTTTAATTATTGAGCGGATTCTAGCTAGTTACGAAATCGGCTATAGATAAGGATTAGGAGGTTAATTTATCATAAAGATAGTGAGTAAGATGTAATGCGCTATTTGCTAAGGATTGTTAATTACGTCATATCACTCATGATTGTTTTCCTCTAAGTAAGACTTGTGTTACATTGATTAATATATATTGAGGTAATAATAAACTAGTTTTATTATGGAAGGTTCGAGTTGTCAATCTTTTATCCCTACAAATCTAGGTCGCGTGGAGGAAGAGATGATACCCCAGGGGCACTAGGTATCACAATCATTCCAATTCTGTATCGTTGTGTGAGAGAGAGACAGTGAAAAGAGAGAGAGTGAATATGCGTGTATGGGGAAGTTTCCGCAGAGGGTGCGACATCCCCAGCAAACTAAGAGCAGAGAGAATGGATTAGATAGTGGGAAGTGGACCAGGTTTCTGCTGCTGAAATTGAAGGAAGAGAGATGCGTAGGTCACTCATCACCTGCATACTGTGCTAGGAACTTTATAAACCATTTTTGAGACTCAGAAGTGTTTATCAGAATGTGATTGAAGTTGTTTTTATGTTTTTATATCCGATTGTATCCTCCTATGTAATATATTCGTCATTTAATCCTAACTTCTTAGCCAAAAGGCTGCACATCCTTTTATGCACCTTAAACCAATGGTTCTTAAGCTGTGGTTCCGTGGACCCCCCAGGGTTCCCCAGCGCCTTTCAGGGGGATCCACGAAGATCTCCCTTTTAATCTTAAAATTTCTCTCTTTCACAGACAGTGAAATTCCTCGTGGAAAAATTAAAATATATGAGCCATTCTAGACTGTACTAATTGATTACTAGACTAGATCACTAATCAATATAGTTAAGTACATTATTTCTTCCACATCTGTATTTTTTAATGTTTACTGATTTCTGAAAAAGAAGAAGAGTTAAAAATGTCTGTAGAAGTAGCAGAGGCAGTCTTAAGACTGTTGAGGAACCTTTAAATCACTCAGCCATGTGTTGGGTGTCAGGGAAGTTTGTTCTAAGCCTTGGAGGGGGAGCTCGATGTCAAACTGATACATAGGGCCCGTGGTGATCGAAAGTTTAAGAACCAGACGAATACCTAGCCGTTACTCTACGTATATATACATATGTGCATTTTTTATGTTTTCTGTCTGTGTGTGTGTGTGTGTGTGTGTGTGTGTGTGTGTGTGTGTGTGTGTGTGTGTGTGTGTGTGTGTGTTTGTGTGTGTGTGGTGTGTGTGTGTGTGTGTGTGTGTGTGTGTGTGTGTGTGTGTGTGTGTGTGGTGTGTGTGTGTGTGTGTACTACTTTGCTTAACTCTATTTTTTATTTTCGAATTTCTGCTTAAGTTATTCATAGAAACCTCATGACATATTTAATCTCTGTGTAACACAATGTACATATGTGATTGATTTAAGACGGATAGCAATACTTTAAAAAAGTTATTCTATACAGTAAATTTTTAAAGTCATTACACTTACTCTCAATGGACTTTGACGCATTCCATTTTACATTTCCTTCTTCGAAATCATTTACCATTACAATGTGAAATACTAACATCATTTACATAAAGCCGTTTCGAGTTTATATCAGAGAGAGGGAGTCATCTTAAATATCACTTTGCATGCGAAGTCTGCATTTACATCAAGATGCTTCTCCGTAAGTGAGGCAGGAAAAGAAGTCAAATGCGTGTCATTTTACTTCAATGTATCTTTCTCCATTTTCTTTGTGAATACATATGCCGTCTGCTCACGACGACGCCATTTTCTCCCATCAGAAAATGTGCGTAGAGAAAATACTCATCCAAAAAGGAATTCGCCGTAAGAATTTATCTGTTAAGTTATTCCGAGATGGAAATCTTCATAACGAATTGGAAAACATTCATTTTAAATATTTTTGGGAGAATCGTAATGAGTATCGTAAGAAATAAATTTCTCGAAAAGTTATATCTTCCGGAAAGTCAGTAATGGAATACGTCGTGGAAAAACATTGGTTTCCATTTTGTTTATTGAAGTGCTTCGT
This sequence comes from Trichonephila inaurata madagascariensis, assembly GCA_019973955.1. NCBI lineage: Eukaryota > Metazoa > Arthropoda > Arachnida > Araneae > Nephilidae > Trichonephila > Trichonephila inaurata. The sequence continues at coordinate 123,401 of BMAV01028212.1, forward strand.
AGGTATATTGGAGTCAGATGCTATATTATTTGCTTTATAAGTAAGTACATGATTGTGAACTGCACCAAATTTTTGATACCTATGTATTTCAGTTTCAAAGTAATTTCATAAAGATGAAAGAAAATGTTTTTTTTTTTTGAAATAACATAAATGCAATCATTTTCCATGTACTTTTCTTGCGATGTTAACCAATTTATTGGTTTTCAACTTTTTGAACTCTTGAGTTGAAATTTTTTTTTTACAAGTCTAAGAAACTAAAAATAAATTTATATACCTTTAACTATTTCTATCAAATTTTTACCAACTATTTCTATTAAATGTTGTACAATGAAAATGCTGCTGTAATAGTTTTGATTACATTTTTATCAGTCCCTACCAGTACTTTTTACAATGCTGATTCAAAAGCACTACATCATTTATTTTATTATTTAGAACCAGCTATAATTATAAAATATTATTTATGAGTTTTAACATAATAATAGTAATAGGTAAAAAACAAAGATGGATATACATTTAGACTAAAGTTATTCATTTGTAGTTGTACACATCCGAGAAGGGGTTTTTTGAAATTTAAAAAGGGGTTTTCCCCATTAAAATATCCCCTTTTTTTCATCTATAAATGACCCAAAAATTCATAGAAAAAGGGAAACATTAAAACAAAGGATAATCTAAGCAATTAGATTCCGCGGGTTAAATTTTGCAAAATATAGAAAAATATTAAATTATCTTATTTTTATCCCACTAAAACCTTTCGAAAACCCCATTTTAAAATCTATAAAATACAGCTAGGTATATTCAATTCTATTTGAGATAAAGCATCATATCGGTACCCTTACATGATATCTGTGGAAAGATATATTAGAATACAATTCGATCACGACTTATTCTAGATACTCCAAGAATAAACAGATTCGCAATCATTCCAATACAAACCTTTACTAGTGGTTAGGTATACCAAGATTTTTTAATTTTTAAGCAACATATATTAATAAACATATACGGATTTATAGATTCTTAATTAGGATGTTTATCAAAATATATGTATTTTTATATTTTCTTTGTAAATATTGTATTTTATTATACACCAGTGTGCTGAGTTTGAACACAATATGTTGACTTGCAACCGTTTCAGTTAGTGGTGGTCATATCCTTTATACAGGAATTTTAGTTGGTTACTCTATCTCATGGCCAGACAATGTTTTCGATTAACACCATTCTATCAATAAAGCTTGCTCCATAATGACTGCATACAATTCATGTTTAGCTACTATGCTTTCATCAATCTTTAACCACTTCACTGATTTTCCCGTACGCCATACGGGCTACCGAAAGGTGTTAACAACATGTTTGCCTGGACATTGTACAGCGATTGATATTTTTATTTTTCCATTCTTGATTTATATATATATATATATATATCTTTAATTCTTATAGTGAAGTTATTAGTGTGCCAATGTTTTTAGGAGATATCCATGATGCTGAAATACTTCAAATTCAGGATTTTCTGTGTGGTAAAGGCGGACATTTTGCATTGAGCGCAAGAATTTAGATTCTTGAAAATATTTGATAAGGAACAGAGATTGAAAAACCGATGTGCAATTTGTTGCTTGAGAAGAAACAAAAATGGAAAGAATTCAAAAAATCCAATATTGTCCCCATTGAAATGTAAGACTGAGTATTAAACCATGCTTCAAGTTGTTCGAGCATATACATATGCACCCAAACACAAAATCCTTGACCATTTGAGATAAAATTATGAACATGATTTTTTTTGTAAGTATAAGAGAAATTTTTTTAATATATGTGAAGCATTCTTCATAGGATGCAGAGTTTACTTATAAAATTAAACATTTAGAAGGGCTACTGGTTGTTTTCCACATTTATAAAACAAAAAAATGTGTGAAAATTTTAAAATTGAAAATTAAAATAAAATTCGTCTATTTGTGTATTCTGTGTTAGGTATTTTGTTTCGTTATATACAATAAAAAATGTGCCTTTTTTTTGGATTTTATACAAAAAGGAGATTTAAAAGGGGGTTAAATTTAATTGTACTCTGTGGGAATTTAATTTCACTCAGATATATATATATATATATATATATATATATATATATATATATATATATATATTAGAATTAAGGAAATTTCTGAAAATCCCTAGTGTATCACTAGTGTATATAAATATTTATTCTTTCATAATTAAATTTCCTCTTTCATAATAAATACCTATGTATATGTTTACAAACGAATTATGTCTTTCACAAGATGTGTCTATTTATAGTTTAATAAATGTATTGTGTGTCCTAAAAAGATCGTATCTATTTAAAAAAAATTCTCTAGTTATTCTGAGGTACTATTGGAATGTTTTATTATACCAGAAGTTGAGTAAAATATCAAAAATGTTTTTTTTCCCTTACAAAGATTTAATATGGGCACCTTCATGAAACGGCAGATATCCAGGCAATTCACCATTTCCTTCCATACTCGGACCCGATTTGGTCAAAATTCGTGGTTTAAAACCCCTCGTGTAGCTAACATCCACGTTTATTCCCTCACCCCTTTTCTCGGACCAGATGTTTCTTATAAGGGCAGCAAATTCATTTTGATCTGCCTCCCAGCTGCACAAGATCTCGGGTATTGGGGATGAACTTTGTCTTTGATAAACCCCACAAAAACAAAAGGCAATGGGATACCTCGGGGCCCCATTTCAATTTTTTAAATTTACAACCAGTTCGAAACCCGTTGTGGGAGATGCATTCAAGAAACCTTCTCATGTCTTTGGAAAGAGGCCTAAAAAAAGACACAAGAATTTTCTGGGGTTTTTGATCGTATGTTATAATTTTGTTCACCCAGGAAAGACAGATATTTCAAAACTTGGAGTATTTAGTATCTTTCAGGCAAATTTTCACCACTATCTACACACTGGGTACCCAGAAAAAATAAAGAAAAAGGGTACATTTCTTTTCGGACACGGTGGGACAAAGTCTTTGTCCCACCATGACTCAAGATCTGGTGGAGCTGAGAGGGCGGATCTGAAATGAATTTGCTGCCGTTGCAAGAGAAATGTTGGTGCGAGTATGGAAGAAAAGGGATTATCACCTACATATCTGCCGTGTCACGAAGTGCACCCATATTGAATCTTTTGTAAGTACAACTTTTGGTGCAAAAATTTGATATATTACCTAACTTCTGGTGTAATAAAACATTCCAATAGTACCTCAGAGAAACTAGAGAAAATGTTTTAAAAACTACAATCTTTTTCGTACACGCTGTATTATGCCTTTCATGATATGTTTATTTTTATTTGCATAAATATGTCTTTTATAACATATGTTTATTTATAATTTTGTATTTAAGGTATAGAATGTCTCTATAGTGTGGCATTTAAAATACGTCTGTTGAATTTTTCGCTTAATGTAAGATTAATGCGTTACAGAAAATTTAAGTTCAAGTACAAAATAGTAGGATTTACGATGATTTTAGAAAAGTAATTTACTTCAAATAAATACTCATTGAAAAATTGTAGACTGGTCATTATGATAAAAAGGTTGCTGCTTAGGATGATGAGGGTATATTATACCCAAATCATATTTTGGTATAATATACCCTCATATCCTAAGCAGCCTGTCTACCAAATCATATTTTGGTAGACATTCACTGCCCTATAGTAAGACTTTTTTAATGTAATCCAAACGTTTGGAAACTATTTTGAAATTAGCAATTCCAACAGATTAATAAACGTTGAGAATATTTTGATCAGGTAAGAACAGACAATGCGTTTAAGAATATTTTATTAAATGTTAGAGAGTAAGTACCTGCTCAAAATAGTTTTTCAATTGAAAATAACCCAGAATTAATATGACAGTTGTTACCCCTTTTTTATATCATATTTTAATATATAAATCATATCGATACAAAACGATTTGTTTACTTTATGTAAAATATTGCATATATTGCAGTTATTTTGAAATTCTAGTTAAATATCAACTTATAAGGTTATTTAAAATTTCTTAATTGTTTAATGCTAACAAATTTTTAAAAATACAGCATTATTAACGACAATATTAATTTAACTACGCAAACTTATACTAACGCTGTGACTTAACACGATCTTTCAAAATGCTTTGAGTTCGAATTCTGCGATTTAGTACTAACTGAAGGCAAATACTATAGCTAGAATGCATTAATAACTGCAACTGTAAAAGTACATTTTCTATATATTGTTTTGTTTTTAAGTTATTGAAAAATTCTTTTTGGACCTCCATATTTTCGAATTTGATCACAAGTAAAACACAATTCCTTAAAAGAAATTTTGAAATCTCTCTGAGGTTCAGAATTTTTAGAATACATTTTATTTATTAAAAAGATTTAAACAACCAGACAAAGAAGTAAAATTCTTTTAAATTCGTCCTACATTCACATCGTCAAACCACTTTTCATATAAGCATTAAATTATTAAAAAATATAAATATCCTAGAATTATATTACTTGATATGTAAATGCATTCAATTAATACAGTTTTTCAGTAATATTTTCAACAATTGGTAAGTGGATATCTTTCCAATGTATATCATGTTATAAATATGTCTTCTCCATTTTGATTTTCATTAAAATACCATTTTCTGTCTTTGTAATATAACATGGTAATTCATCTCTTTTCCACCTAATGAATTTACCGATAGTCCTATCAAAGAAAGTATATATGACGTATAAACGGGATTAGTATTTCCTCTCATTTTGTAGTAAGATAATTTACCAAATCATAATGCATGTCCCTCTTCAATTTAATCTGTTCCGAGATCTCATTTACCTCATCCATAAAATAAAATATTCATTCTTCACTCCTTTCGCAAGCTTATAGATTCTCTTTCAAGAATTGAAAGCTAGTATTTCCTTGACGAAAAGAATACAGTATATGAAATTGCAGGGCAGAGCCTTAAATCTCTCCTGCTATTTCCCTTCATTTCCTAAAATGAAATCTGACAAGAAATTGGCAGGAACAAAATACACGATGAAAAGAAAACGAGGAATCTCCGAGAATAAAACAACACGAAGAATACTTTCAGATCGAAGCAGATAATAAGAATCCACAACTTCAAGGGAAAGAACAGAAAAATAGAAATAACAGGGCAGCCAGAGCTCATAATCTTTGTCAGAAAGAGAGAAACCATTTTATCAATAGGGGTTTCACTTAGATTATGGACATTGAAGGGAAGGGGATCGCACATAGTGTAATTGTACCTTAAAGCGGTAAGAAAAATGTTCTATTTTATGCTGTACCGATGATCGAGCGGTACGCTAAGCAAATTCTTTAGTATTGATTTATTTTTTCTCCGATGAATACGTGTACGAAATAAAGTGCCAAACGCAGAGATGTAGATTATTTTCCGATCTCTGGCAGCTTAACCTGGGGTTGTATTTGATAGAAATAAGATAACGTTTCTTTTTTATGAAGACTCCATTGCAGACGGAGATGCTGATATTTTGCAATTTTCACTACATCATTTCGTGGATTTAAGTAGTTTCAGAAGCTTCAGTATAAGACACGATTTTGTTCCAGTGAACTTTATTTATCTAATAGTTGAAGTTGCGGCGCTTATGCTTAGAGGAAGGGGTGGTTAAAGATATTGCTTTCAGAAAAGAAAGATGCTAATGAAAAATAAATTATGTCATTTTTCAAAAATTTTACGCAAGTCATCTACTAGCTTATAAATTGTACTGAAAATAAGCACGCCATTATTCTGATGTTGCAAAAATATTAAAAAAGTCATCTGGCTTACGATTTTCAGAAAGAAAGTGATTATTTTAAAATTGGTATTACTAGTTCAATATCCCTTTTTTTTTTTTTGCTAAAATTTATTTTTTAATTTATATCTTTCATGGTTACAAAATGACGATCATTATATAAGCCGTGTTGCCCAATTAAATTTTTGTATTATATTTCCAAGTATTGAAAGAAAAATGTTTCTTCCAGTAAAAGGACTTTTTCAAAAAGCTTTTTTACAGTTATAAAATAGTTTCAAATTTGAATTATTGTCATTAATTCTCAAATGAAATTCTAACCCTTTCCTTGTTCGAATTTGCGTTCCTAAAAGAATTATCATTTAACCCGTGACATTTATATGTCAATATTTTTTTTTAAATTTTTTATCCTTATTATTAACTTTATTTCGTCTGTTGTAACTATTTTTCATTTAACTTCACACAACATAAAAATAAAATTGCTCCGTGCTAAATATAGAAAAATTTTTACTATCTACATTTGATGCTTTCGGATGCATTATATCCTGAAAATAAAAACCATTTCTAAGCTGAAAAACATTTACCATTTCATACATTTTAATCCTTACATTTTGACATTTATTTAAATTTATATATTTTTGCCAAATATATGTTTGCCGAATTTATTCAGATTTTACTGAATTTCTTACAGATTGCACAATAACGAACACACCTATTATAAAACGGGGCTCTTAAATCTCTTCTTTAAAATTTAAATCATAATTCTCTGACTAGGAAATGTTACAAACTGTTTGAAAACCTAGTCAATTATGCAGCATTTTGAAGAGAGCGCGCATAACTTTTTTCCAGAACTTGGAAGGCAGGGCAAAGTATCCAAAAGAGATTTCACTTTCCTTTCCTGAATTTCTTCACTTTCACCGATGAGCAGCAGCCAAAAGAAAAGAGGAAAGAAAAAGAAACTACCACCAACACACAACACACCTATAACCCAAAATAAAAACTCAGCTTCGAAAGACCATAATCCCTCTCGGAACTCCGTTCCCAATCTCAAACTACGAAAAACCAAACCATTACCGGCGCGCTTAGGGAGACAACAAGTAATTGGAAGCTCCGAAAAGTTGACAGCACTTTTTCTTTTTTTCTTCTTCTTTTTCGGGTTCCTCACCACCACTTCTTCCTCGCAGGTCACCATCTGGACCTTTAGAGTGGATTCAAGTCCGAACTATTCTTCCCATGGTGCCGGGGATGTCCTGTCCCGGAGCACAAGAACGTTTCAAGGTTGAATAATTGATGGCCAAGATCCAGCAGACAGGACAGAGCAAATCATTAGGACTAGAGTATACGGATGATGAGAGGTAAGCATTATTTTGTTTTTCTTAACTTCCTCATCCTGCTGGGTTCTTTTTGGAACATATCCTTCTAAAAAATAGCAAATGAAGATTTTATTGAATCTATGTTTGCTCTATATACTGGAGGCATCTTGTTTTGGTACTGGGAGTAACTTCTTGAGGAAGTGATTCATCCTCATGGGAATTGTTTTGTCACGTAGTAAAATATTTTATTATCACACTAAGCTTCTTCATGTAATTAATAAGATAGATGGATCTTAGTTACAAATCATTTTATCATTACTAAAGTTATAAAGTAACTTTCTGCAATGTAAAGTTGTATTTCTGAAACTTAGCCTGCCGGAAATTACGAATCTTGTTCAAATTTTGTAAGTATATATTAAAATTAAGTACCCTTTTTTTTAAATTAATTATAAATATTGGGGGAACTTCTGAATCCTGATGTTTTAAAAAATTTATGAAAATATGATTCCTAATAAATAATAGTTAAATGTTATTGTATTTATAACATATACTAAAATATAGGGTTCATTCAATGCTAAACACACCTTTTTATTATTATGCAGTATTTTGTCTTCGAGATATGGATAAGTGAAAAATTGCGATACTCAATGAGAACATGCAAAAAAAAATTCCTATTAGATTAATTGAAAATACAAATATAATTCTTAAGTAATTAATTGAAAGCCGTATTCAGATTTGCTTTTATAAATGATTATAAATAAATAAATAATATATTTATGTATTCTTGGAAAGTTCTCGTCTATCAAATTTGAAAAATAGTTAGACCATAATAAAAATAATTAGCAACGGTAAAATAAAAATAATTACTTCTACGGATTGAAACTTACTCAGAAAAAATTCTAGAAACTCTAATAAAAAAAAAAAATTAGTGCTTGATTTTTTATTCAAATATATAGCTAAAATAATTCCCTTTTCTATTTTAAAAAACATCAAGCTTTTCTATTAACTTGAAGTTAAGAATAATTTTTTAAAGTGGAGTTAAGCAAATAAATATCTTCCATACCCTTAATTATATAAATTAAACTATAAAAAAATTAAAAAAAAGAAACTTCTAAGTCTACAAATCGCCGTTATTGAATTCTACACGCAAACCACATAATAATGAAATATTCACTAAATATTACAATTGTAGGTAGCAAATAAAGTATTACTTCCTTATAAATAAACTATTATTTCTATCATACATAAAATAATATATCTATATCAACAAACTATCAATACTTCCATAAATAAAATAATAATTCTATGTAAATAAAATATTTCCATTTAAATAAAATTCTTTTCAATTGGTGATTCTGTGTCGAAAGAAGAAAGAAAATCAAATAAATCCATTCGAATTTTTTTTTGAGCTAGTTTTTCCCCCTCTGTTTTTGTTCCTGTTAAAATAAACGTAACTATAGTTAACATTTATTAATTTCCTTTTTTTTAATCGTAACAATATATTGACTATAAAACAGTAACATAATATATTTTAAGATGGTATAATTATATTATTAGAATATTATATATTTAAAGATTCTATTTTCAGTAAAGCAGTAATATATTTATACATTAAAACCTCGAGATTTGAGTTCTATTTGAAACAAATAAATTCAATGAATATTTGCTATAGAAAAAAATCTAAATAAAAATAATTAATTTTGTTTATAATATATTTATTTTGAAAATGAAAGAAAAAAAACTATTTTTTAGATGTTTTTGTAATATTTTATTAATCATGCATTAAATTATTTTTTTTAAAAGACTCCTCCACAGTTTCTCAAATGTAAAATTCTTCTGCTTAACAAGACTTTGGAATGTGATATTACCTTATTTATCATAAATTTTTCAAATATATATATATAATAATGAGTAGCTTTTTCTTTTGGGGAACAACAAATTTCTCCTTTTACTTATTCAAAATAATGAAAATTCAAGAAATTCGGAAAGTAACACAAATATTACGAAACATATTTCTATTAGAAGTTACTGAAAATTAAATTATATAGCCTTAAGAAATTCAGGTATAAAATAAAATTTTAAGTATAGTTAGATTTATTTCCCCAGAAGTTCAATGATTTTCAGGTGCTTTTTTAAAACCTAAAAATTTCATTTTTCAGCAAAAAATATTATGAATTATGTAATTCCAACTGTATGTTATATGTTTTTTGACCCTTAGAGCATCATGAGAAGTTCTTTAAAGTCACTGAATTGTATAATAAAGGAAACTACTACCCTTTGTAAATTATTGTTCTAAAACTTGATTCCTTACAGTAATTTTTTATTATGTGTATTATTTCGCAGCTCCTGAAATACCCATTCAATTTAATTTCATCCAAATCTCAATTAAACATTATAAATTTTAAGGAAATACAATTTTGAGGAAAAAAATTAACTTAAGCTACGTTTATAAAATAGTTTCTGTATATCTAATCTCAGACATCAGATGTTCTCTCTGTTTGTGTAATCTCATACTAAACGAAAATTTTTTTTTATGAAAAATTCCCCGCCCTTTTTCCCCTTTTTGTTTTTGAAGATTTGCAATTTTGTGTAAATTGGATAAGTTTTCATGTGTTCGAAAACCCATAACCAGTATACAAAGAAAAACCCATCATAATACGAAATGTATATAATATAATAAGTAATATAAGTTAAGTGCAGAAAACCATTAACTAATATGCAGTCAAGTTTACGTAAAACTTTACATCAATACGTTTTTAAATTGTGGTTGGTTTGTATATTGGGGGTTTTTTGGTTTGTTTTTTAATATACAATTTTTGAAGCATTTTAAACTTTTTTTTAAAAGTTTTTTTTCCCAATATATTTAATATTCTTGCTATAATTTTTTTAAAAATTCTATTTTAAAATAAATTCTGCATCAAATAAAGTTTAATAGCAATAAAATAAATGCGAAAAATCAAATACGTCACCCTAGAAAAAAAATTAATTTAATTGATCATTAAATATTTCGAAAGAAATTTTGCTGTAAAAAACGTTAAATAAAGTTTCACATAAACAATGTGACATATTTTTAAAAATTAAATTTCTCAAAGCCTAATTACAAACGTATTATTTTTCAGTTTTTAATCATTGTTGGGGGTGTTTAAAAAAAATAAAAACCCCACACATAAAACATCAGACAACTTTTAATTAAATTCTTGGGTTTGGTGAAATAAAAAACTAACGATATATTGCATTTTGTTTTATGGAAACGAATTCCATACAAAAGTTTTGGGGAAAAACAATATTTAAAAGATTTCCGGCATATTTGCTCAATAAAAATTATTATGTCTTTTATGTATTTTTATATAATTATAAATTGTCTAATGTTTTTGCAAATTTCCCTCGATTCCAAACCTTCTACCCAATTCTCCCTTTGCAGGAAAAAAAATTAAAAAATTATTAAAAAAGGGTTTATCAATAATCGATTAAAAAATTTTTTTAAAAATTTTGAAGTAATAAGAAATAAATAAAATTTATTTTACCCGTTTAAAAAATTTCAAATACATGAAAAACCTATAATTTTCAACCGTCTTTATCATATTTGTTCCCCCCTTACGTGCTTGGAATTGATGCCGGCATTACCATTTCACAACACTGTGTCATCTTCCGTACCATTCAATGCATTTGATATCCAGCATTTTCTTAAGAGAATATATTATAGAAGAATGTGAAAGAATAATTGAAGACTGTTGAACATTTAAAAGAAAAAAATTTATCATTTTGCTTGCCCTGCTATATTTGCTTCCCGTGTCCCCTTTTTTACTGGGCCTGCTCTGTTACCACCCGCATATAAAATTGCCTCCCCTTTCATACTGGCGTCATAATGAACTCGTCACAATACTATTACCGATATATTTGATGTTTAGGAAAATAAAATAAGCTCATACAAAACATTTCGTAAATACGAGAAGACAACGATGTTTAGGACTGAATACTGGAGATAAAATGCAGAATGGGATAAGTCATCAATGCACGTGGATACAATGGACAGTTACATTTTTCGTCTTAAAAGGGGTAAAAACTCATTTCCCCCCACCCAACAAATATTTTGCCCCTTTGTTTAAGCAGCACCCCGGTTTAGCCCTTAAACTGGAAAATGGTGCAGCTTGGGTCATAAACCTAACACACACACCAAATATATATATATATATACAGGGTGGTAACTTTAAAATTTTCGGT
>BMAV01028214.1:0-17832 GCA_019973955.1 Trichonephila inaurata madagascariensis
GATTATTCTAAGTTAATTTTTTGCCAAAATATTGTATTTAAATTATTTTTTTGTCAAAATGTCCCTAAAACAATTTTATACATGTAATCTAATCTAAGTGGCACTAAATATCATGAAAATTATCCACTTATGCACTTTTGCAAAATCACGGTTCCGAACGTAGTCGGATACCTTAACCCTCATGTATTCCAAGCGAAAAATATCTAAGGAACATATGTTGTTTCAAGACGATTGAGATCTTGACTATTTCGTAGAGATAAACAATAATAGGTCGATAAATTTCTTGATTTATCGTGAAAATGTTTTATATAAAAAATATAGTTTTTCTCGTCACTATACACTAAACTCAAATTTTACAAAAGCTCTTTTTCTTGAGGATCTTTTTCAAGACGAGGTAAATTGGCTTTCTTAAAAAAATATTTGCAACAGCAACAAAATATTTTATCGATGGTAATGTTGCAAAATGCAGAGGTAAAAAAAGCATCCAATTAAATTTCAGGATGATTTCCATTATAGATATATATAAACATATGAATTTTTTTTTTTTTTGTTAAAGACAACATATGAATTGATACAGAAATTGTTAGATTGTTTTTTAAACGCTCCTGATGCACTACTTGATAAATTCCGCTATTTGTTCAGATATTTTTTTAGTAAAATCAAAAAGTATTTGAATAAATTCGGAAAAAAATTGCAAAAGCAAGTTTGAACTAATTTTAAACAAATAATACTGATTTGTCTCGTATTCCGTAAACACTCTTTGCTAACATCCTGCACTTGATGAATTAATATCTGAAATAAAATATAAAGCGAGGTTTTGTCAAAAGAAAAAATTAAAATCATCAGAAGCTTTGTTTTTATGACATTCAAATGCAAACAACTGGCTTTAGATCATTGAGGAAATGAAATCTAAATTATCTCATAACTGGGTAAAAAATGAATAAAACCTATTTTTTTTGTAGTTTGAGTTCGATCGAGATTAATATAGTTCTCAAAATACATTTCTACTCTAATCCAATATGAAAATTCATCAAAGATAAAAGATGTCATTTATTATCTCGATAGATAACAGAATATTTAAAGATGGAATAATTTAAATGATGGTCCTGCTCGACTAACGGAACACCAATAAATCAACATTTGTATAACCATCCTGGCTGGCAATAATTACTGCCACATACCTTGGCACTCAAAAAAGAAAAGGTTTGGATGTATTCTTGTTATATATCAGTCCATTCTGCTTCCACATGCTGCAAAATTTCACTTAAGGTATCCGACTACGTTCGGAACCGTGATTTTGCAAAAGCGTATAAATGGATAATATTTATGATATTAGTGTCAATTAGTTTAGAAAATGTATATAAAATTGTTTTAAGAATATTATTACAAAAAAAAATATTTAAGTACAATATTTTGACAAAAAATGAGCATAGAATGACCCATTTTCAAAATATTCCTTTTACGAAAAATGCTTCTATTATAATAATATTTTGCTTGTATATAGCTCAGACCTCTGTACAGAAGATCAACTATAATTTTTGAAATATATAACATAGAAGTGAGTTTATCCGTGCTTTACGACAACAGAGGGGAGAAATTTTTAGAAAAAAACGTCGACAGTTATTTCAATGGATTGTAACTCTGAAAATAATGTGAATTTTTCAAAAATCATAGTTGAACCTCTGTACAGAGGTCTGAGCTATATACAGGCAAAATATTATTATAATTGAAGCATTTTTCACAAAATCAGAACATTTTGAAAAAAGTTTATTCTAAGTTAATTTATTGCGGAAATATTGTATTTAAATAATTTTTTTGTCAAAATGTCCTTAAAACAATTTTTTACATGCATTCTAATCTACAAGAACACTAAATATCATGAAAATTATCCATTTATGCGATTTATTAAAATCACGGTTCCGAACGTAGTCGGATATCTTAAAATATTTATATTTAATATATTTTCTTACAATTGTTTGACAAATATCGACTAAATATGTTTGATAGAATATCATCACAACACATTGGTCATTGTAGAAATGCAACATATTAGGCAATTGAAAATTGTTCAGTTTTTGTCCTGTGTGTAAGGTCAAATATTGTCTTTGTTTAATCATTGTCAAACGCATATCTTCAAATTGAGTTCTAAGGCTTCAGAAGCGCAGCCGTGTTCTGTGGAGTGCAATTTTCATTGGGGAATTTTGAGAATAAAATTCATAATTCCCTCATACCGTAACACCAGATAACGACCAATGCGATAGTACATAATGCCAGAATCATGTAATCTCTCTCATAACTTTCCGTTAAATGATTAACGTGGTTTTGTAGGTAGAATCATGAAAGATGGCGTCATATAATTTGTTTACACGTGTCTGGTGTTCAGTGCCCATTGCAGCTTATGCACCTGTGGCGTATAGTTAAAAAGTTAATTGAACTAATAATCGCTTTGCTGAATCTATCTTTTGCTACGGATGACGTCAAATGATACGGCCAGTGATTCTCAACCACTGTGATGCCATTTTTTTTTTTTATTTTTAATTATATTCTGGTTTAACTTTTCTCAAATTTAGATATAAACAATTAATTAGGTTCATCATCCGTTTGTAATAACGGATACATTTGTATATAAATTAACTTTAAATGAATAGGAAGAACTAATTTTCTCTCTGCAATTATCGATATTTAACTTCGAATCATTTGGACGAGTAAATTAATTCATTTTGGATTAAAATTACATTCAATAATAGCCAAGTAGCCTATATTGCTATAATTTTCTACATCTTATTTGCGTGAATTCGGATTTCCAACATTAACAAATATTAGTAGCCCATCCGGTATAGTGGTTAAAGACGCTGACTGCGGTCCGTATGGCATGGTTTCGAATCCCGAAGAAGAAATGGGTGTTTGTAAATGTACAGTGCCTTTGTGGTATAGGGATACTCCAAGCAGCCGTCGAGCTGCAAGCCCTCTCGTGGGGTTGGTGGAAGGGGAAGAGAGGTGGGAGGTCCCCGACCCCCACCACCAGGGTGTTCTCCCTCTAAATTGGGGTATAACCGAGCTAAATCGTACTGCGACCTGTATGGTGCTCAAGGCTACGACCAACGACGGGTGTACATCTAGCCCCTTGCTATGATGAATTTTGTGGGCCTGGATCTGATGCAGTCGAGATCAGGTGGCATAAGAAACAGCAGCAAATATAAAATATAAAACAGATCGCGAGACTTTTAAATGTGAATGAATGTGGCGTTATCAATTTTTAAGACCAGATATGAAACAAATTATCAAAAATCATCAAGATCAAATTTCAAATTAAATGTATTCAGTCTGTTACGCGCGCATCATTCGGTGTCCACTTGTACCGTTTGACACCATTTGCAGCAGAGTGGAATGTCCACAAGGCATCCATATCTTCGTTTACCCTTGACTAGAAGCTATATGCATTTGCGTCGCCAATGGTGTGATGAACGACGAACATGGACAACGGAATGGAACGACATTGATTTTCTGACGAATCCCGCTTCTGCCTGCAACATCATGATGGTCAATTCGAGTATGGAGACACCATGGTGAGATGCTGCTGAACTATGGCGTTATGAATCGCCACACTGATCCTGCACTCGGCATCATGGCTTAGGATGGTATTGGTTTTCACTGCCGCACAATGGGTAGTTTTTTTTTTTTCATTTTTGGGCGCACGGAAGCCCCAAAAATGAAATTCCCCCAAAAAACAACAACCCACAACTTGCGTCCTCTTGATTTCCTTACCCATGCGGTAAACAGATTTTGTCAGTACGCGAATGGGAATCGTCAAGAATCATCGGCTTAGAACGGGTTTGTTCTTGCTACAAGAAATACTTGTGAGCCTCATTTTTTCCAGTAGCAAGTTCTATCGTTTCATATGAAAAAGATTTTGAAGATTTTAGCAAGTTTTTTTTATATACAGGCCATGGGTAAGTAATTTCTTGATTTAACTTTCAAATTAAATTCAAGTTTGATTAAAAATTGTAAAAACATAACATTTAGCACAGCATGTAACTCCTACTAACGTATGTCAGTTTCTTGTGTTTAATGGACTAGAACTTTTGGGATTGACACGGATTGTGATTACAGTTGCACTTAAGTCACATAGAGTAGATATAGATTTTTAATTTCATACCAAATTTAGCTGCTACTTCCAAAGTTATGATTTTTTTTTCACCGTTGGCCGATGGTATTACTCTGCGTGCCTTATTCAATTTGTGGAAGGAAGAGCAAGGTACTAGAGCAAAGTTAATGTTTCGAGTTTAGTTAGGAATAAAACGGACTTTGAGGACCAGCAGCAATTAAAATTTAGAAAAGTTGTTAAAAATTTTTGCTTGTCTGTAGGGGAAAAAGGTTAAGGTGCAATAGACATGAAAAGTTCTACTCCAAGTCGAATGATGCATGGTTGCCGGCGGAATAAGATTTACATACGATTTTATTACTTTTAAGAAACAATATATATAGCTAATATTTTAGTGTATTATTCTAAGTTTATTTTAGCTAATAACAATTATTTCTTCATAATTATAAACTTTAAAATGTTTTTCTCAGTTTGTGTGTGTGTTTTTTCGCATTCAAAATACTACTTCTTCCACAATTGTCTACCAATCACTTACTTTTATTCCCTTGTCCTATGTAATGCATGTAACAAAATTAAGGATCCATTTTGCTGTAAATTGAATACTTTAAAAAAAAATGAAATGTGGGAGGTATTAAGCTTTTAGTTGAATTTTAACATATATATATATCAACATGCTATTATTTTTTCCCTCCAAAACTAATTAAGGTATTGTAAAATCGATCCCTAAAGGTATTTAAACCATCCTTAGAAATATTACAAAAATTTCATGTTCAAAAATTAATTAACACAAAAAGAATAAAATTTTTAAAATTTCCAAATTTTTTTAAAAAAATCAAATTTGTGAATTTGTGTGAATAATATGAGCACCATTTTATCTCGTGTATCGTTTTCTTAAATTGAAACATTATATGAAGTTCTAAAATATAGTTTTTAAATACATGAATAAAAAAAATGCTCAAAGGGTGCTGAGTCCTTTTAAACACTACCCATAATCCTTTATTGTACATGTACAATGTTATATTTGATTGCATTTGTTTAATCTGTTAGAATTAAATTTTTTTAACTTGCCACACTATTTCTCGTATATATTCTCCCACGTGTCAAATTACTGCTTCTGTTAATATCCTTAGGTCTCTGTTCAAAAACTAGTTTCAATTAGGAATCTTGATCAAATTCAAACTTGACATAAATCAGTTAAGATTCTATTAACCTTATTTTTAGTAAAAAACAGAAAAGAATACCCAATTTACATTAATTGTTATGATTTTTGATCATTAGATATAATTATGAAGACTTTAAAGCCATAAAATAATTTCGGGAAAACTGCTCACTGTGCGTATTGACAGCCAGTACTACATCTCTGAAGTGTTGGAGCCTGTGGTTCGCCCAAACATTCAATACTTGCCATCAGACATATTCTAACAGGATAATGCGAGATCACACGTAGCACGCAATGTTCAAGAGTCCTTCTTTACCTATCAGATTTAACTGCTGATTTGGCCTGCTTGTTCTCCAGATCTATAGCCAATCGAAAACTTGTGGCCCATCTTTGCACAACGACTGGTCCGAGATACACCACCCTCTGCTACATCTGATCAACTTTGGCAATAAGTGAAAGTCGCATGGACTGCTGTACCCCAAAGATGCACCCAAAGCATCTTGGATTCAATTCCAAGGCATGTGGTAGCGGTTATAGCCAACAATGGCGGCTATACTAATTACTGATTTTGTCATCATCCACACATCCGAAGAGGCTGTACTTTTAATTGTTTCATCTTTATACAACTTTTTATCTGTGAAATAAATTTCGCTGTAGTATCTCTAGCACTTCTTGGCGTTGCAGTTTGTGTAGCTATAAGTGTATTAAAACCGTTACCTAATATTTATAAACTATTTAACAATTTGAACATTGTTTGACGTTAATTGTCAGGCACTAACTATTTCTTTAGAAATAGTGTGATAAATTATATTAAAGGCTTATCACAAGCATAATGTTTATCTTCTCAGAATATTTTTTGTATTCAATAAACATTCTTACAAAACGTTTTCAAACTGAATTTTCAAAAAAAAAATCTTTCAAAATACATTTGATTCTTTAAGTCTTTTTTTCAAACGCCATCTCATTTTTTCTTTGCTAGTACATCTTGGAATAACATACGTCCCTTCTCACTTGAAATGTCCCTGAGGCTCCATTTAACATTGGATCTAAGCACTTTACTTCACATCCAATGTTATTGAAACAACACACTTGGCCTCTTATACAGTCTTCATCAGAGCAACAGCGGACAGAGTATCCTCTATTACACATCAGGAAATTATTTGGAGGGCAAGGCAAATTACTGTATTCACCTATAAAAGTCAACAAATAACTTCTTAAAATGAATATAACAATCATTGAAATACATCCATATATATATTTAAGAGTTTAATTTGTCTCTTAGACCTTATTTCTGCCTTGTAAGATTGGCAAATCAAAAGGAAGTTTAACTCCTCTAAACACATTGACCCTGAATCTATCTTAAGTCTGAATATTGCTGATGCAATACATTCGCTATTTTACTCTACCTTATAACTAGGTTTTTGCTCAAAAATTACTTTAAATATAATTAATCGCATATTATATAATATTATGTAAGTACACTTATGATCAAAAATTTGACCATCCAAATAGCTTTCAATGAAATCATCTGGATGATGTTGAGTAACTTGATTAAGTGGGAATGGTATTTAACTGCTGCTGGAGAAGATAAAAAATCGTTCTTGGTCTAACTGTTGAGAATAATGGAAGAGCTGTTGATCTAAGCCAATTTGATATACGGCAGAATGCCCGAGGACTCGGAACGGTATCTTCGAAACTGCACGACTGATAGGTCGTTTACTATCTGTCATTGTTAGTATTTATGCAAGGTGGATAAAAGACAGCGAGCAGTAGATACCAAGCTGTTGGACGCCCATGCGTTATCAAAGAAAAAAGGCGTCGGAGACTGTCCAGCTCGGTATAGCAAACTCGGCGAACTCATAGCCCAGTATAATGTATGTCCAAGTGAAACAATTTCGGTACACACAGCTCCTTGAACACTTTCGGTATCAATTCGATTTATGACATCAGCGTTTGTTCGGTATAATCTCTCTACTCATATTCCTTCATCTCTGATTAATATAAAAAGTTCTGTATTATTAAATATGTTGAAACTTTACCTAAATAATCAACCACTCTTTTTATGATTGCTGACGTCACTCCATTCATAAAGGATATGAAGCATATTATGAACAATGCATTCTTTATAGTCTAAAAGAGAATTAAATAATTATTTGTTATTGAATCCAAAGCAATTATATATATTCAATTAAAAGATAATGTAAGATGTTCTAATAATTATGTGATAAGAGAGATATTTTTTTTTCTTTAATATTATTAAAGTAACTTATTGATATTATAATACACATTTATCAAGTTTTGGAAAATTATTATAAATTACATTCAACGTGTCATATTTCTAATATCAGATAAATAAGAAAAAAAATTATAATAGTTTCATTGAATCCTCTCTGTTTAGAACATAGATATCTAAAATTAATTCTATTTATTTATTTCTATAAAGAAATCATTAATTGTGTAGATTGAATTGTCATTTTTAGACTTGTAAGTGTGTGTTTTTTATAATAAATCTAATTTTTTTTATTTCTAATGGGCTGCCGATTGGAGTTTTTCCATTGCAGAGACCTAGTACATTTCCAGAAAGCTGGTACCTCATTATAAAGCGGATGCCAATCGCCGCAGGTAATTTTGACGTCCAGTTTCTTCCCTAGAAGGCACCTGAGCTCTGACGATGCGAACATGTGCTAGGAATTAATTTTGCCTAGAGAACCTACAAGCCAAACAGACACTCTAGGGATCTTTTACATGCCGCATAATCATACCACATGGCCACTATCGATTTTCTGCATCATGGGAAAACCACCAATCTAGGCCGGGGTTGAACCCGCAACTTTAGGTGCAGAAGGCCAGTGACAAACCAGCCACGCCACCCAGCCGGCGTATAAATATAACATAAGTATTTATAGTTCTGTGAGAATCTTCACTATATTTAAATACCTCCCTTCTCAAACAATAAATGCTCATTCTGTCTCTTAAAAAAAATACATTCCGAAACCATTTTTTTTTGCTAGTATGATTTTAATAGAGCAGAAAACTACAAAATAATGTAATATTATTCCGATAACTTTAGTTATTGCTTCATAATTTTAGTTTATGAATTTTAAATAAAATTAACTTTTTGCTAAATGGTAAGGCTACTATTCGGCCTTTATTTTTCAAGATTTGAATGGTATGGTTTGTTAAAATAGTCCTCACACACACATATACATCCATGAAATAGCGCAATAGAATATGCGCAAAACCACTACTAAAATCCAACAGGACGAATTATAGCAAATAGCATGAAATGTGATTCATTGGTCTGACTGGATTATGTCTAGATAATGGCAGTCAAAATATCCCGCAGTACCTCTAATCACTTGTATATATATAGAATCCACTTTTGTAGACTTTCACTTTTTATCTGTTTGTATAGTATCAGCTTATAATGGACCTTTACTTTTCGTGCTTTTGGTTCGCTTTATCTTGTGACATCCTGCTTTATCTACCAGTTTTGCAATAAACTCTCTCTCTCTCTCTCTCTCTATATATATATATATATATATATATATATATATATATATCCCTCTTTGCATTTCTTAACTACATAACCCGCCCCTGGGGACACACGTTCTACACTATCTAAGCGACCTTTTTCTGTGAAAAAGAACGAAGAACCACTCAAATCATTCATTCTAAAATCTGTTTATTAAGATCTTAGTTTAGACACAATACACAGCAATAATAATCTAAGATGAACTGGAATGAGAAGACGCAACACGTATTACCGAATAATCACGCAATTGACAGCTGAATTAACTTTATATATTACTTTCTATCTCACTAATATACGCACTTTCATTATAGCTTATATAAATTCGCTTACCGCTATATCCTAGGTAAACAGCTACGTCTTTAGCACTTCTGTAGTGGTTTTAATCCGACAGTGTTCCTTTTGGTCTCGAACCCTCTTTTGGTTCGTTTGTTCCTGTACTTGGGATTTTTCTACACTTTATGTCAAATCACTTAACAACTATTTCTCTACTTAGAGACTTCACTTACCACTTAGCAATCATTTCTGCATATAGACATAAACCCAGACATAGACCCCTCTCAACTGCTAACTTCCAATATATATATGATTCCTAATTTACAAAACCACGTTCTTCTTCTTGAGTAGTTGGAAAGAATTGCCATTCTGGCCCCAAGGAACCCAAGAGGACTGTTAGCGGAAATCGCGATGAAAGCCCCGTCACAAAAAGAAATACTTCTGATAGTCTCAAAGCGAAAATATTAATTCCAAGAATAGGGCAATTTTTTTTCCCTTACCGACATGACGAATAACTAATGCAACACAGGAGAACTACTGCGAATTCTAGTCACTTGAACAAAATTCAAAATTGCAAGGTTAGTCACCAGCAGCCCTCGCGAGGCTTTGAAGAGTTCGCTGGTAAAAAATCAAATGAAACAGCATAAGCGGTAAAAAAAATATAACTAGCATACTTCTTCCAGGCTTAATCTTTCATTCTGAAAAGGGGACGGTATTAATATTAGTTTATTTCTTATTATCACAAATGCAGGCTGTAACGGTCCCTTCAAATTCCACAACACTCGTCAATATTTTAAGAAATTTCCTCTGAATGATTGGCTACAGCAGGGGTTGGCAACCTATGGCACGCGGTACAATTCTCAATAGTACTCTGAACTACTCTACAAATTTGTCAATTTTTGTGCGGTTGGAAGTTGATAAATTTGTAATAGAACTTATTTGACAAACATCTTAAGTGTTATGGACATTTACGGAATTAGGAAAAACTCTGAAAGACAACTCAAGATAAATTTACGGCCATTTTGGTATTATGTCATTGCTGGGGAGATTTAATTGTTTGAAGAGAGAAAATCGCATGCACTCTGCTTTCCGCTTTGGATTCTGTAAATCTAAGTGAAAAATATATCCTTATATGAAACATTTTCCTCAAAAAAGTTCGCAAAGAAATTGTTTAACAACTGAGTGCTCAAAATCGTGTCAAATTGAAAGTCACAAATTATACCCCTAACTTCGAGATATAAAAGTAGATCGATGCAAGTACTGGGTGCGCATTAAAATTTTTATTTACCTTTTCATTTAACTATAATGAAGGGAAACACTTATATTTTATGTTCTTTATTTTTTACACACTAAACTAAAAGTGGTGTAACAGCCCATGCGAGCCAAGGCCTACGGTGCCCATCTCAGTTTTCGTGACAATGGGTTAGAGGTGCATGAGCAGATGTTCCTATCAGGTGGTCAGTCTGACGAGAAAACCCCCAGTGATTGGTTCCCAAGTAAGATTGGTACTCATTTATCGACTCACTGAAGGGATTAAAAGCTAATCCAACCTTACTGATCCAGGTGTTGAACCTTGGATCCGTGGCGTGGAAACGCGATTCGCTACTACTCAGCCACTGGACTTTTTCTTTATTTCTTATTTTGATAAATATGCTTAAAAATACATAATGTATGTATAATTTAAATTTTTTAAATTTTTGTTGAAGAAATAGTTATATTTTATTCTGTTTTTTTTTTATATATATTAAGAAACATCTTTAAATGATACAAAACTAATATGTAATAAAACAGTAAATTTTTATCATTGACCTCTATTCTCTAATTCTGCAGTAATAATCGTGGGAATCGAATTGTTTCATAAATGTTTTACTGTGCGGAAGGCTGAATCATATTGATTTATTGGTTTGGCACGCCAAGGCTAAAAAAGAGATTGGCGATCCTTGGGCCACAGCATTAAAGAAAATGACATTTTAATCCTTTTGGAATTCTCCTGAGTGATATAATTTAAATATTTAATGTCATCATTTCTCCTATTACACATATTTTCATAAAATATGGTAAATGCATATAGTTCAAAACTTAACCATCGGAAAAAACGTCTATTCAACGTAAACAATACTAATAAAACTTTATCTAATTTATGCATTTAGCGAAACATAAAAGCGAATAAAATATATTTTTCAGACAAAAATATCTACAAAACCTATTTTGTAGTGTAAAGAGTATTCATTTAGTTAAATTACTGAGTTTAAATCATTATATATATATATAAAAATTATTATTATTCATTAAGTTTCATTTTAAAGTGCATTGCATTTGTTTTCGTGTAAAATACATATGCATGAAAACAATTTGGGGATGCAATATGTGACTACAAAGCAATACAACTTATCCATGTGATCAAAGATCTAACTTCTATTGCCCGTATTACAGGATTAAGGTATCCGATTACGTTCGGAACCAAGATTTTACAAAAGCGCATAAATGGATAATTTTCATGATATTTAGTGTCACTTAGATTAGAATACATGCATAAAATTTTTTTAAGGATATTTTGATGAAAAAAATTTTATTTAAATACAATATTTTGGCAAAACACCAACTTAGAATAACCTTTTTTCGAAACGTTCTTCTTTTATGAAAAATGCTTCTATAATAATAATATTTTGTGTGTGTGTGTGTGTGTGCTTATATAAAGTAAAGATTTCTCCAGAGAGTCTGAACTAGGAATTTTGAAAAATTCACATTTTTTTCAGATTTTCCACCAATTGAAATAATTTTATCGGCGTATTTTTCTTAAAATTTCTCCCCTCTGTTGTAGTAAAATATGGATAAATTTACTTCTAAATATTTCACAAGTTCTAGTAAAGCCTCTGTTCTGAGATCTGAACTATATACAGGCAAAATATTATTATAATAGAAGTTTTTTTTTATAAAAGGAGAATGTTTTGGAAATTGTTTATTCTAGGATCCTTTTTTGTCAAAATATTGTACTTAGCAATTTTGTTATTTTAATAATATTCTTAAGGTATCCAACTACGTACGGAATCGTGATTTTGCAAAAGCGTGTAAATGGATAATATTTATGATATTTAGAGTGTCACTTAACTTAGAAAATGTATATAAAATTGGGTTAAGAATAGTATTACAATAAAAAATTATTTAAGTACAATATTTTGACATGAAATGTGAACATAGAATGACACGTTTTCAAAATATTCTCCTTTTGTGAAAAATGCTTCGATTATAATAATATTTTGCCTGTATATAGCTCAGATCTCTGCACAGAGGCTTAACTAGAACTTTTGAAATGCATAACTTAGGAGTCGTTTATCCATGTTTTACGAAAACAGAAGGGAGAAATTTTAAGAATAAAACACCGATATTATTTCAATGGGTTGTAACTCTGAAAATAATGTGAATTTTTCAAGAATCATAGTTGAGCCTCTGTACAGAGGTCTGAGCTATATACAGGCAAAATATTAATACAATAGAAGTACTTTGTACAAAAGGAGAACATTTTGAAAAAAGGTTATTCTAAGTTATTTTTTTGTCAAAATATTGTATTTAAATATTTTTTTGTGGTCATAATGTCGTTAAAACAATTTTATACATGCATTCTAATCTTAGTGACACTAAATATCATGAAAGTTATACATTTATGCGCTTTTTTAAAATCATGGTTCCGAACGCAGTCGGATACCTTAAAACAATTTTATATACGTTTTCTAATCTAAGGGACACTTAATATCATAAACATTATCCATTTATACGCTTTTGCAAAATCACAGTTCCAAGCGTAGTCGGATATCTTAATATGAATTGGGGCAACGAAAATTTGTAATTATACTCTCGAATAAAATTTTTATATGCAACATTACTAATATCACTCGAATAACCTTTAATTTAATTCTACAACAATGGATTTCATATTTTATTATATTTTTCAGCAATTAACTTTCTTCACATATTTTGTAATTCATAAATTCATACTGCAGAAAACACAATACATATATAATATTAATAAGTAATTAAAGGAGAAATATACATTACCAGTAATGTCATTGTCAAATGAAATCTTGCAACTAAACCTATGCACTAACTTTCCTTTAAGAAAAAACCTAATGAAATGAATTATTTAATACATTTCTTAATTTATATAGCTCTAACAACTCTGCTGTTTGTTTAGTTTTACGGAAATTCTTGGAAATTTCGGAAAAAAATTTTTACATTTTGATTTTGCTCATTACAGCTATTCTTAAAGAAATTGTATGTTTATCGAGAAACGCACAAGAGAATAATTTTCATAATGAAATTCAAAATTGATTGCATTGTTGGATTCAGTAAAGGAAGTAAAAATCACAATTATTTATCAAATCGTTATCTTCAGAATTAGTAATGCAAGATCTCGCGAAGTTTTTTTAAAAAATTAGGGAAAAGTTAAAGTGATTAAGAAGGGAACTTTAAATCTAAAATTAGTGAAAAAATGATCTGTTAAATACTTGTTCATGTTTCTACTTCTAAACTATAAATATACATGCACGTATGTCTATACATTATGCACGTATGTCTATACATTATGCACGTATGTCTATGTACATTATGTTCATGCTTTCTTGACTTAATTTTTATCAAAGTGTTTAATAACTTTACAGATTTCAAATAATTTAACCACTTACATGTTATTTATTGTAATATCCACAATATGAAGAATTATGTTAGAAGAATATTGCATGTACACTGCTTTCCGCTTTTGGTTCGGCATATTTCTTTACTCATATGAAAAATATTTCCAGTCCGCAAAAAAATTGTTTTGCAGCAGCAGACTCAGAATCGTGTCAAATTGAAAGTCACACATTATACACCTGATTTTATGATGTGAAAGGTTCGGATTAAAACTTTTATTTATCTTTTTATTTAACTATAATGATGGGAAATACATTTTATGTTGTCTATTTCTTATTTTAATAAACATGCTTAGAAATACAGAGTACACACAACATGTACAATTTTAATTTTCCTTATTTTTGTTGAAAAATACATGTATATTATGCTGTTAATTTTTACCTTAAGAAATATCTTTGAATGACACACACACACGCACACACACACAAACAAAAGTAACATTTTAGGATGGGGCAAAAGAAATCCAGCATTTTTGCATGAAATTCAAGACTTTGTTTAACATGTTTCAGATTGCAAGATTTAGATCAAATATGCACCGTTTTGAAGGTAGCCATTTTAAAGGTAGCTTCATAATGCATCTCTCATAGAAGTCTTGATCTTTATTGACGAAAAATTCTAGCAATCGATTTTCACAATCTTCTGTTGATCCCAATTTCTTATCACTTAGGAAGTTTTGCAATGCGAAAAAAAGGTGGTAATCGCTTGGTGCCAGGTCCGGACTATATAGTGGATGCATTAAAATTTCCCAACCAAACTCCCAGAGTTTCTGGCGGTTTACTACAGACGTGTATGACCAGGCGTTGTCTTGATGGAACACAACACCTCTTCTGTTGGCCAATTCTGGTAAGTTCTGGTCAATCACTTGCTTCGAACTGTCCAGTGGTTGACAGTATAGATCTGAATTTAGTGTTTGGCTATACGGAAGAAACTCATAATAAATTATTCCTTTCCAGTCTCACCAAATACACAGTCGAACCTTCCAGGTCGTTAGTCCTGATTTGGCCACCGTTTGAGCTGCTTCAACGAGCATTGACCACGATCGTTTTCGCACAATATTATCATATTAGACCTATTTCTCATCCCCAGTCACCATACTTTTAAGAAATGGGTTGATTTCATTCCGTTTTGCCAAGGCTTCTCAGATGAAAATTCGATCCATCATGTTTTTCTGTGTTAATTGGTGTGGCACCAAAACACAGAGCTTCTTTTTGAATCCAACTTTGTTGAAATCGCTTATGGCTGGCTTAAAACTTTTGTGTGGTTGATCTTTAGCTCATGGGCTATGCTACGACATCTAACATGCCGTCAACTGTGATTATTTCTGTGATTTTATCGACATTTTCGACGACTGGCCTGCTAATGTGAGGTGCATCTTTAACATCAAAAATGCCTGAATGGAATCGACGAAACCAAAATTGCACATAATTAGCTGTTACGGAATCGGCACCATAAACACCATTCACAATTTCAGCCACCTGACTTGCATTTTCGCCTTTATCAAAGAAAAACTGTAAGATCTCTTTGTTGACTTTCATTTTTAACACCCTGTAACTCACAACTGAATGGACCAAACGAAAAACAGCAAAATAATTTTTTTAGTGTGAAATGTTACCTTCACAACGAGCATTAATATGAAATTGGTTGATCGATACTTCACGAGATATTGACACTACAGCCGTCTACCAAAAAAATAATGGATTTCTTTTTTTTTCCCCAACCTCATACAATAAAACTGTAAATATCTATATAAGTGACCTCTATCCTCTAACTCTGCATGCATTATTGTAGGAATCGAATTAATTTAAAAATGTCCAACTGTGTTGCACGCTGAATTATATTGGTAGAACGGTTTGGCTCGCCACAGCAAAAAGGTTGCCGACCCTTGGGCTAAGCCCATTTTAAAGCTCCTTTACTCCAGTCATTGTTAGTTGCGATTCCTGAGAAAGGAAATGGTCTTAAAACCCTCCAAAAAAGGAAAGACGTTATTGACAAATTTTCTGAGAGGCAATACTATTACTGGAAAATTAGTTTTCCGAAGATTATTTAAATTTATATCAATAATCTCTATTTAAGACGATGTCTGTGTTTGACACATGGTCCGTAATCATTTGAAACTCTAGTGATTTATGAAAACGTATCGTGGACACTCCATGAGGGTGAGTGAGTGAATATTAACATAGCACTGTTCAGCTACACGAGGACTTTTGGCGACGGATCAAGTAATTTTGAGCCATGGTCAAGTGACGGGGACGACACCTGAGCTGTCATCCTCTCTCCTAACTATCACACCACACCAACGGGAAGACTTTGAGATCTTGACAGATTTAACGTGCATCGCTTCCCTACACTTATCCTTATGGGGCACTCCATAAGAATTTACTAATATCTGCTGCGATGTGGTGTCCGTTCTCTGAGTCTCCACTTCAGCTCAAACTATAACCTTGGGTGGTAAAATGATTTGATTAACCTATATTTTCGAGTCTGCAGACACGTACGCTACAGCTCTTAGTCAACTAAGTCATTAAGAATTTCTCCCTCGGGCCACTTATTAGGCCAGCGTTTCTCAAACTGTGGGATGCTCCCCCCCCCCCCTTGAGAGGCGTGACACCTCTACAAGGGGGGCGCGAGCACATTGAAAAGTCGAGAATAAAAGATTATTCCAAAAAACTATTAATTTACTGAAAGTAAACAAACAAAATACATTCAGGCATAATAAAAAATAAAATACACATTTACACTGATATATTACACTTTTAAATATATCAGTGCTACACAATATATTTTATAATTAATTTAACAATACTAACATAAAAACAAGTTTATTAATTACTAGTGATCCCATGGGCTTGTCATATATATAATTCAAAACAAAAATTAACACTTATCTTGATAATTTTTGTACGGTTTATAACTAAACCTTGACTGCCGATCAAAAGTTTCGGGAAACGCTTCCAAATGCCAACCATTTTCCATGTAGACACGCATACGTGATGTATTGGGGGAGGGGGGAAGAATAAAGAAGCAAAAATAATCTGCAATAAGTAAATCCTTCGTAAACATTGTCAAGGTCCTTTTATTGCATTCCAAAATCTTCGGAATAATTTAACGGATATGAGTGCACAGAAAAGATCGTACTTCGGAAAGACGTATATATACGTCTGGAGAAATAAACTCTTTGGCTGAGCGAGACGTTTATATACATGGTGGGGGCTTAAGAGTTTAAAGTCGTATCGTAGTTTTAGTGTCAAAGTATAGTATTATTGAATTCAGTACATTGTTATAGTATGTGGGGTGGGGGTGCGATGAAAATTATGATTAAATATTGTGTCGTGAATACTGCAACTTTGAGAAGCACTGTATTATATAGGAGCTTTTAGTACTAAAACTGATTTGCTATTAGTGAGAAGTCCCCACAATTCTATGTTTACAGGTCTTTCTCGTTGAATCATGTTAAAAACTGATATACACTGATTTGTAACTTATCACAGAAAGGTACGTATTGGAGTGAGTAAACTATTTTTTCTAGCGGAAGAATAACTGTGTGATACGCCCACACTCTTTCCCTCCACCGCCCACGCATTCCAAATACGAGACCACGCCCGATACATATAATGCGTGTGATGAGTAGAGTTTGTGTTTAATGCTGTGGGACTTTTAATTTGTAGTGGTTATTCATTGTATGAAATAAACTGTGTTGTCTACAAAACTTTGAAGAACTCATTCAACAAAGGACAACTCTTTCTAGCCAATGTCTGACATACCTGAGTAGTTAACATATTTGCATCATGGTCAATTCGTCTAAAAATATTTTAAAACTTATTTGATCCAAAATATATCAAACTAGTTCATAGACCTTTAGAAAACAATGAATAATTGTCTTAATTATAACGTAATAAGTTATTATCAAGAAATGATAAGGTAAGATTCACTTCGTTTCAATTTTTCAAAGTATATACATTAGAGGCTCTTGCAGTGTGATACAACGCCCATAGTGAACAAACTTAATAATATTCTTGCTACCATAAGATCTTTAGTTAAAGAAACACAACTACTAATAAAATAATTAGCATAATATAA